>VURO01020346.1:0-18782 GCA_015108175.1 Pelvicachromis taeniatus
GCCTGCGTGATAATTACGGGTTTCTGTGTAAATAGATGTATCGTTAAGTAGCCTTGTTGGTTTGGTAAGTGATTGCAAGTAAATTGTGTTGCAGGGGCCCCCCTCTGACTCAGCCACCCTGTGTGTGCTAGAATTTGGTTAAAGGATGGAGGCTTTGCAAAGACAGAAGGCAGAGAGGGGAAAAAAAGGATCACTCAGTGCGCTCAACAATGCACTGGCAGCCCATACAAACATAAAAAGGGAGAGGAAGAAAGAGAGAGCGCGAGAGAGAAAATTGAGCTTAACAGCCTGATTCTTAACTATTATTTATCCATTATGGGGGGAATGGAGCTGAGGCACCGTGCGGGAGAGGATTAGAGAAGATTTGTGGGCTTTGCAAGGCCCTGTCCTCCCATCCGCATCGCTCCAGCTCCCAGGGGCTCCGCAGCCAGCGCCAGCTCAGCTTGTCTGATCATTTATCCATAATTAGAAAATTAATATTTTAGATGGCGCTATGATGAACCCATTATGGTGATGGGCCCCGATATCAATTATAACTTCAATTTCAATTTCACTTACAGCCACGGCAGCAAAATGGCTCCGGGTGGCGGAGTCGAGTGATGGGCTCGGTGCCACGGAGCATGACGAATACAGATCACTGCACATTAGGATGAGCAATTATTTGAACATGTATAAAAACTATTTACAAGCAATGTAATTGACCGGGGTCAGGGGGAGATGCGGGAAAAATGGACAGGTTGACAAATTTTTGTTCTTACCAAACAGAAAAAAATGGAGGGATTTATTAATTTCTTTGAGCCTGTAATTGAATTTTTGAGAGGGGTTTCTTGTTAAGTCTCTCCTGTGGTCCAAGGGCTCATCTCCCACTGTGACCTTACATACATCTAACGCCAAAGACTGTCTGCCCACCCCCCCATCCACACATGCACACACAGATAGCCCCACACATGAGGGCGGGGAGCAGAAGGAGAAGAATAAAGAAAAAAGAAAAAGGAGAACTGTAGTAGAAACCCTTATTCCAACATGTGCCTTAGAAATAATGGGAATGCCTGTTAAAGAGGTTGAGCTGTTTATGAAAAGAGATAACACTAAATCATATCTTAAATCTTATTATTAATTTAAAATAGATAAAAACATTATTTATTAAACTGTATTTGTTAATCCTGAGAGATAAGTTAGGCACCTTAACATAGATAATTTCTGGCATATTAGTTACCGTATAATTAACTACTTCGGATTGGATTAGATTAATATAGATAAGTTTAGATTAGATTAGCATCATTATTGATGTTTATCCAGAATCTATCAAGAGTTCTACTTTTCCTGCATGCACGCGTGTATAACCGCACAAGCGTTTTCCCCATATAATCACACGTTCCAGTTTCTAAAACGATCTTTCGTAAGTTTCAAGCGTTGTTTTCAAAAACATTCGTGCAAATGTGTTTTAGCAAGCCGGTGCTTCTGGTAGGGTTGCAGCATAAAGCGAGATTATGGTCCATCATTCAGTCCCATCCGAGCATAGCGGAGAGGGGATATTACTATCTCGCCACTGCTCCAACAAGGTGAGATGAATCCCTGTAACAGCCCTAATCATACACACACTTCATCACCGAGGCTAAACCACTGCACGTTAATTATGTAGACATCACTCAAAATACACCGCTACACTGGGCCCTGCACCTCGGAGAGCTCATTCATCAGCTCTGTGTGTGTGCGTGTCTGTGCGTGTGTGTCTCATGGAAACGGAAAACAAAAGGTCAGTCAGGTGGACATGATTTTAGATAGCGTGCTTGTTCACTTAGTGGTCCGTAAGGCATTTTGTTTTGGCTCTCGCTTCTGAAGAAAACAATGCTTTACATAGCACGGCGTAATAATAAGCCCATAAAAATCTCCTCGTCTGTGTGACACTAACATTACTCACTTACACTATATCACAAATAGACTCAATTTATTTATCCCTGCACCCAAACATTAAAAATATGCAAAATCTGAATGTCAGTGTATTTTTTGGGGGGGGGCGGTGGGGTTAAATCAAATTTTGTCCATAAACCACATGATTTTTTTATCTGTTATTTTTTTATGTTTCCTTATAATTTAATAAGCCTGTAATGAAGCAAAAGCCAAACAGTTGTTCAATGTAACTACTAACCCAAACATAGTTTGGTAAAAAAAGAAAAAAAAAGAAAAAGACAACTGTTTCCTGTTATTAGTCCCGACCCAGGCTTTGAACCCTCCCCTTGCCCTATGGGCCCGGTCCTTGTATGCCTGTTCGACGCCTTGTTTTCCTCATGTCAGTTTAATTGTTCACTGTCAGGGGCAGAGCAGCGGATAACAAGCTTAGCAAATGATGTCTGCTGTTGCTACACATTGATTAATATTTTACATGTTATTATCCTCTGTCCATTACCACAGCAAATTAAACTATAAATCACCCCCTCTGCCGGTGTCACCGGATCATAAATTGTCTCTCCCCTAGCCGCGTGCTGCGCCGTGCCATGCCGTGCAAGGTCTTCTCTTTGGTGAGACAACAAAGTGGGGAAAGTGCCTGTGTTCTTTAGCCTGAGTTATGGACTAGTCACGGTCACCATATACATCAGAGCCATGAAAAATGAGGAGTTTGTTCTGCTCTAAAACAAAAAGAAAAGCAGGCACCCTGCTGTTAAAAGTTTGTACCTGCTAGAACTGGAAGTAGTTTTATTAAAGTAGGAAGTGTGCACGGAAGGATAACAATTACATTCGTTTGTGAGCACACAGTGTTTTAGATGTGAACGTAGTGGTTCTGATATTAGCAGTGTCACTATTGGCTCTGGTTTTGAAGTCAATTTTAATATTCAAATTTATTCCCGGGACGTTACGGGTTTGTTCGCATGTATTTGTGAGGCCAGTTTGCTAAAAATCCGCTACAGACATGGAGCATTTTGCTTCAGACAGAGGCGCTGCTGCTGGTTTTAAATGGAAATTCAGATGGAGCTGTAGATAAATATTTTTTTCGTCACTGCTTAGACCCATTTTTCCCTGGATATCATCTAAGATATCAGATGACCTTTCCTGCCTTGTCATTTTTTTTCTCATTTTCCCCACGCCAGTGGGATAGATGCAAAGGTGCTTTACCGGCAGCTGGAAATCAATTTATACAGTCTTGCGTTGCATGTAGGGAGAGATGGAACAGAGCAGGCCCGATATAATGACACGGCCAATTGCATTGTGTTGGGCTGCGGGGGTCAAGTGGGGTCTGAGTGTGCCACGGATGCTGGCTTTGTTCGTACGAGGGGCATTAGGGAGGAATTACACAGTGGGGTCAAATGACCCACACCCGAGAAGGCAGCTAGCACCTTGGGCCCCACAGCCCCCTCATCATCAGGCTGGGGAGATGAGAGTGACATGGGATGACACTCCAAGAGGAGGGGGTGGAGAAACACTCTCACTAAACACTTCACCTACTGATAGGTGCCATTGACCCTTCCTAAATCTCATCATCGTTGTGCCCAGCGTAGGGGGAGATGGCGTGGGATTTTCTCTGACATCCCCTTCTATATCCCCCCCCCCCTTCCCATTCGGACTATCAGCTGCTGTCTCTGTCTCTCTTTTACAGGCTCACTCATTTGTATACAGACGCATAGCCCTCGATTTATTTATCTGTCTGGCGGATGTAGCGGATGTCCCCTGCTGAAGATGGCAATACTCACAGACTGATCCCCTCTAAAGCCTGCTTAGCATCTCCCTGCAGATACAGTCCCTCAGCGTATTTCAATGATTTATCAATTTATAATGTTTGCTAAGATAGCTCTGCCGCGGTGTCCCAGCGGCTCAACAGGCAAAAATGACCACGTGTACCGGAATCGCTCGGAAGCCAAACACAGCTGATCTTGTTCTGTGCATTATCTCTTCTGTCATATTGTCTAAAGCAGTCATAAATGTATTATTAGGTTGGTTAATTTGCTTTCATGTCAATGAAGGGTGGGGATCTTATAGTTTCCAGGGGGAGCCTGACCCTCTTGCAGTCCAATGGAGTGCATAGATCTGGGGTTAAGTCATCTGACCCGGCTGGCTGGTCAGTTGTCTGCTTTTCCTCATAATTACTGCACAGACAACCAAACTTTTCCCCCTTTCCCGTTGTTCAATAAACACCAATCCATCCCTCAGACCTGCCATAACCTCTTGGCTTTCAGGCTCTGACATAGCCTCTAACTATTGGTCTTCCAGAGTCCATCTGTCAGATTCACTTTGAATCATCAATATGAGACACATTAGGTCTTTTTTTTAAACAATATGCACTTTTAGAAAACATCACAATCCAGTTTTGCTGTCTTGATATAGGACAGCTGCTTGAAAACATCAGAAAAGTCAAGTCAGTTATTTATTTGTACATCACATTTATGTCTACATATACACCTATGTACAAATGCATATACAGGCATATATGTACGCATATAAATTGTATGTCTTCAAGAAGAGCTGTTTGATGTGTCGCACAGACCTGCTTTGTTGTTTTGGAAAGAAATACAAGAAAGCCAAAAAGCGAGATGTAATAGAATTAAAAAAAATCTCAGAGCAAAAGCTTTATTGAAAATAACTTGTGACCACTACATCGGCCTTATATATTCAAGCCAGAGCAATTCAGAGCCAAGCAGCTTGTTCTCACTGAGTTGTTTATTCCAGCATAAAGACATGCATATGTAACTACTGCTGTCCGCCTGATCTAAGGTGCATGCAAAGAAGCTGGGATGAGGGGAATCGCGGCTGCCTCAGAGTGGAAAAAAAGACAGCAAAAAGAAAGTGAGATTAACAAGCTAAAACCACAGCAGAAGGAGATGAGCGAGTGCAAGCAAATGGGAGAAAAATGAAGTAAAAGAAAGAAAGAGCAGAAGGGCTCCTGTCAGCTGAGGCCCGCTGCAGTCAAACACTAACTGTAGCGACAGGCTGATGAGTCAGTGTCTCTTTAAATGGCAGCTTGTCAGGCCTTCAGCTCTGAGGTGGGCTGCCGACCTGTCAGGGCCCTCACCACATTAACCAGCTGACCCTATCATCCTTAACATTGCTCCACCGCTCAGCCGTCTGTCACTAACTCCACCATTTGGCTTTCCAGAGATTTGCCAGAGAGGGCAGGCACAGCCACCTCTTAGTGTTGTTTATTGATTTCTGACCCGCCGCTTAATAGTTTTCCCAGTCCCCCTGAATGGCTTTTGTAAGCAATAGGGTTTGTACATCTCACAGATCAATACCTTTTATATTTACAATAAAATTGAAACGGCTTCTTGGTGGGGCTCGTAGCGCTTCGGCATTTGTCATCCTTCTGCAAGGGAAAACTATGTCATTGTCTGAATTAAAACATTTATTTCTGATTAAGAGAGTGTCCTATCTCATTAATTTTCCCCTTTCCAATACAAGGGGAATGGAATCCTATTGATTTTTGTACTTTTTACACGTCTCCACTACTGGGAAGATAATTGAGAAGTTAGCCAGAATAAATGAAGTTTCTAGTCTTGCAGGGCAGCCAATACCTTGGAAATGTGAGGTGTTTTTGTGGGAGCAGGCCTTTAATTTTGTGCCAGCAGAAGACAGGGGGACTGAACAAATTGGATTAAGGCTGGGGATGGGGTGAGTTTGGGGTTCTGGCAGGTTAGTGGGTGGGTGGCCGCTGGTGTACCAACACTGTGAGTGTGTGTGTTGAGGTGGGGTAAACTTGATATTTCAGCAGTGATAAGACCGAGCCCCCACGCTACGCACGCGCATACGCACACACCGGTTTGTACGCCATGAATATGCCTCAGAAAATGCAGATTAAAGCATCTTAATGCCATTGATGGTAAGTTGCCTCCCCCAGCTTATTGTTGAGGTAGAATTGAAAGGCAGTAATCGATGTTTGAACTAGACCTTTTTAACACAGCGGGGCTCATTGATTAAGCGTTACCAAATTAATGAGATTGAATTAAGTTGTGGCTGTTTTCTTGTTTCGGGCTACGGGGAAACCTTGTTGTCTCAAGATATTAGAATTTTTCACACATTTCAAGTTGTTTTCTAATTTGACTGAATACGTACAATCTTGAAAGAGAATTAAGCTGATATTAGTGGATTGGTTAATAATGAAAATGTATGCATTGTCATACAAATTGTAAAGAGGCTTCAAAGAATCGTTGTGGATTCGTTTGCATACTGAGAGGGAAAACTTTCTGACAGGGCTTGATGACTTCATATGTAAGCTCTGTTGTTGTTTATGATCTCATAAATCTGTTTTGTGCCCTGTGACAAAGAGAAAGAGAGAAAAGTCACAGGGCTGAAGTGTGGTTAAATGTAGCCCGCTCGCTGTGGCATAGCCACTGTGCAGATTTTGAGAAGCAGGGCCGTGTGGTCAGCTCCAGTTTGCACAAGCCCCGTGCAGCTGATATGGGGGTCGTGAGAGGGGTGACTGAACACAGCAATTGGACCTCACAAACACTGAAAGAGGCCGGCGTCGGCCTGTGTCTCATACTGCCTGATCTTGCTTCAGGGACTGAGAGAAAATGTTGTCGGACTCGGAGAGGGCATCGTCCATCATGGCCCCGGTTCGCCTGTCAGCTGCCTGACTGTGGAAGAAAAGGGAAGGTGAGAGAGAGAGAGAGAGAGAGAGAGAGAGAGAGAGAGAGAGAGAGAGAGAGAGAGAGAGAAACCCAGGAGTCCACCAAGAAGGCAATTGTAAGGGAAACAGGAGGAGAGCAAGAAAGTAGAAAACAAAAAGAGGAAGGCAGGGAGACTGTAGCCTCTGCAACCATCCACTGACTCACTCACCTGGCTTTCAGCCACAGAGCCCCCTAGCTGATTCACTCCTTTGCTTCATCCCTCCATTCTTTAGCCACACCACTTTCTGCTCTCTCTTTCCATCAAGAGTGCCTCCCTCTCCCTTCTCCATCACCACATCTTTCCATCCTTTGGCCCTCTGAAGCCTTACCTCGCTCTTTCCATCCAATGATGCTTCTGTCCTTCCATCCCTCCTTCATGGACAGCTGAATGTGAGGCTGATAGGCTGTGGAGTGAGTGGGGCAGCTGCCAGCGCCCTGCAGCAGAACCATCTCTGACAGGCCACTAATTCAACCAACAGAAGAGAAACCACAACCAAACACTAAGATTATAGGTCCAAAGAGAGGGGAAGAAAAGTTTAGAAAATGTGAAAATGAACTAGGAAAGACAGGCGTGGTGGTGGGTTTAAGACCTGGAGATCTTACTGTTACTCCAATGATGGACTTTTAATGAAAGTCTGAAAGAGTACAGATGAGAAGATGGATACCTGGGAAATCTGCCATTCAGTCAAATTCAATAAAAGATCAAGCTCGATTAAATTACAAAGTTAGTGAACAAGCATCATTAAAGAGGGATCCATCTAATAATGATTAGATATGTCTTTAAAAAGCATTTTAGTATACTATAACACTCAGAAATGTGTCTAATCCACATCAGAGCTCCTCCTTAAAATAACCCTTTAGCTAAAAGTGCCAATGTTTTTAGCTGATATGTACGCAAAGATTTGAAACTTTATTCTCACGGATTTCCTGATGTATAAATAAAGAAACTATGAGTGACATAAAATCACAGTGTACCTCTTCTGCAATAGGCCAGGCATTAAAAAACCACCACACCACCTCTTTCCATTTGTTTATCTGTATAAACGTACTCATGGCCGGCCAGGAACAGTGTTCAATGAACAGCTTAATTTGTGGATGCATTTCTATGCCTAAAGTAATCTAAGGAGGGATGCAGAAAGGTTGGGTACATTCATCACAAACACAAGCTTAACATAAGTGAAAAATTACAGGATTCCCAATGACCTTCCAACCAATCAGGCCTGGTAATTACACTCATTCATTACAAAGGAAGGGGGAGATGGAAGAATACAGAGATGACCCTTCAGGACAACAAAAATGTTTATAGATGGGAACAAAGAGGAAAATGCTAATGGCGCCGCTATCTGGCTGGATGGCCCTGAGACAATGCAGAATAATCATTTCCTATCACAGGCCAACTATAACCTTTGAGGATTATACACGAGGATTTCTATTTATATGTCAGCAGCAGCTGTAGGATGGAAGGATGACATTATACACTCTAAACAGATGAACGCCTCATTTGATTCATAAAATAATATATTCTGTTGTCATAGCATGTTATTCCCGATAGAGCGCAACCGGCGTAGGATTTTAAAATGTGATATTCTGACATATCGTCATATCGACTCACTATTTTTTCTTTCAGAGGCACAAAACTTAAATAGAGTTCCCTAACTTTTGTTATGTGGAGTTATTTATTTACTCTTTTTACTGCTTGGATCTTTGTGGCAATCCAAACACGTGTGTTGGAATGCCCGCTTGCAGAGCGCCCGCTGGTGGACAAAAGATGTAATGGCAACACGCATAACGTCTTTTTCCTTCCTCCTTTAATTTTCATTAATTGACTGTTTTAAATGGCGGTAGCAATGGATGAGCACATAGCTAATATTAGCCTATAATAGAGCTCTACTGTGAGCAAGAAAATCATCTGCAAGGTGACCAAAAACGGTTTGATTTGGATTTGTTTTTGAATAAAGGTCATTGAGAAAAATGCAAAGGTACAAGACTGCACACAAAATTTCTACTCACCCCCAAACCCATCCCAAAGCAATTGACTTCACACCATCTTGAATTTAACTTTCTTTCATTATGCATTTTATAATAAAAGTTTTGAAAAAATGTAAATGTACATGTTGTGTGTGTGTGTGAGTGGTTATCCATACAGAACAGCACTTGGCTTAAAACTGCAGCCACCGTTCAGGGGGTTTCTGAAGTTTGCGAGGGTTTAAACATTTCTAACATCCATCCATCCATTTTCTTCCGCTTATCCGGGGCCGGGTTGCGGGTGCAGCAGCCCAAGCAGAGAAGCCCAGACCTCCCTCTCCCCAGCCACCTCCTCCAGCTCATCCGGGGGAACACCAAGGCGTTCCCAGGTCAGCCGAGAGATATAATCTCTCCAGCGTGTCCTGGGTCTGCCCCGGGGCCTCCTCCCGGTGGGACATGCCCGGAACACCTCACCCAGGAGGCGCCCAGGAGGCATCCTTATCAGATGCCCGAACCACCTTAACTGGCTCCTTTCGATGTGGAGGAGTAGCGGCTCTACTCTGAGCTCCTCCCGGATGGCCGAACTTCTAACCTTCTCTCTAAGGGAGAGTCCAGCCACCCTTCCCACATTTCCAACAATCTCCACCAATTTGAGTTTGATTTTGTGGGTAGAGTTGTTATTTTCCCTCAACAATACCCATAAAACACGTTTTTGTTAAAACATGCTTAATGTCATGCTCAATTGTGGTTTCTGCCAGAGCACATACCATCATTTCACACCGTCAGTCCAAAGTAAATCTGCTTTACAACATCATGCCTCATAATCAAAATTCCTATGGGGAATATGAATGAGATTTTTAATTACAGAGCCATATTATTGAGCTCTGCATCAGCCAGCCAATTAACTGGTCAGACTCTAATTATTATATTTTGAGTCACTAAACTTACTACTTTGTTTCTGGATTTTTTTCCTCAAATAATGCTAGAGATTTCTTTTTTGGTTATTTAGGACACATTATTCAGTTTAGAGCTTTGGAGCTCATTCATTAATGTGACTTACGACACAAGTCGACAATTTTCTCAAGCATGCATGTCTTTTGAACGCATTTTGGTTAAAAATGTTATGTTTCTTGTAATAGCATGAATAAAAGATGTGCAGTAGCTGTAATTTTGTGATAAAATTAGGATTGCACCATCACTGCATTATATGTCAACATGACAGCATCACCTTCTTGCTACCTGAGGGATGGCTAGAGTATCTGCACTCGACTAAATAAAGTATGTAATCTTGAAGTAATTGCAGTGCTTCTTGCTGTAGTGGATTATGGTTATGTGCTATGTGTCAGTTCCAGTTTCCCTTGAACTATAGATACATCCAGCACTCAATATTTTTTTGTGAATTTTGCTTGGCTAATAGCAAAAGCACCCACAGCATGCTTATTTCCCACGCAGTAACAACATGGAGATTCCTGGCGGACTTTAAATCGAATCACCGTCGTGCATAAATAGCACGACGCTCCGGCGCTGAACTTTTCGATTCATTCCATTTCCCAGACGATGGTAGCTGACTGCTTTTTCTCTGATTATGCAGATGATATTACTTTCTTCTTTTTTTTATTCCTCTGTTGATATGTGTTTAGGTGTCATTTGCAGTGGATGATGTTCTCATTGCTCAGTTTACCGCGCCCATAATAAGATCACCTGTGGTATGAATACATTTCCCCTACTCTGCTGGTGTATTTGGATTTGCAGGATAAATGAGTTTCTCTCAGCCTCAAAGAGTGAGAGAGACAGAACGAGCGAGAGCGGGAGAGAGAGAAAGCATCAAGCACGCTCTTAGATTCACTTTAGAGCTTGACACTTCGGCGCTCGGTCAGTAAATGGCTTTTCTACAGGAGGAGGTGGGATAGGGGTTTGCGTGTGCATATGTGTGTGTGCGTGTGTGGGTGTTTTTGCATCAACATCTGTGGACTCTTTGAGTCTTTTGGTGTGACTGCAAGACTGTATGTGTATTTTCTCATGTATCGATGTGTGTGCGCCAGGGAGAAGCTGAATTTCGCAGCCACATCTACATCCATTCACCCTCTTTGTATTCCACCCTGCTGCCAAAGCACAGGCCTCAGCTGTCATTATTCCCTGTCCATCCACAGAGAAGTTATAGTTGGCAAAAAACCCATCAGGTGGGCAGGACAACGGATAATTGAGGTGATGATCGGAGCTGTTCAAAGACAATTGATAGTGATGGAGCCAGGGGGAGCGGGGAGCTGAGCCGGCTGCCCGGGCTCTCAGGGGGCTTGGGGAGAGCTAGAACAGAATGTGGAATAACACATAGCATAGACGCTGCTATTTATTATTTTCCTTCTTCACATATAATGAAATATTACACCTCACACCAAATATATTTGTAATTTATTCACTGAAAAATCATGATGGAGTGTTTTCTTCTTGACAACAGCAGAGGAGTATGTAGAGGCCACCGGACCACCTTGTGCTTTATTAATATACCAAATCCCCCTTTTGCCAAGCCTACCTCCATCGCACAGCAACATATTGAACTAGAAGAGAAAGGCGTGACCTGAACATCATATTTCCACCTGCTCCAATCCTAGTGACAAGTTGCCAAACTTCCAAATCCCCCAGAAAACCCAGTTAAGGCAAAGCAAGTTGTAAAGGCGTTTTTCATAAGCCGAGGGACAAGGGGGAACAAATGGAGGTTATTACTTTCCTCCTCCATTCCAAATAGCCCCCTACTGTCTGGCTGAAATAGGCCTGGCAGAAAAAATGTCTTAATATCTCACATCCATACCTGACATCATACTCTGGATTTTTCTATTACCCACTGGCATCTTTTTTATTCTTTTTTTTCCCTCCATTTTTCTTTGCCCACACGCAAATGTTATCACCCAAATGTCATCAATTGTGTACACATAAAACCAGCCCATAATGTTAACACATCTACAGATTGACTAGTTTCGGGAACATGTATCTTTAAAGTCCTTGGATGTCTTTGCTGAAAACTTCAGACTCTGCCGGTAAACCTGAAGCATGTCGGCTTTACCTGACTTGCATGCAGGTGTCGTGTTTCTAACAATCGATAGGTGGTTTAACTCCAAGTGTGCAATATCAATAAGTCCATCGCACGTATAGTGACACTTCACACACTTTAAAAAAAAAAAAAAGAGTCATAGGCGCACACATAAATGCGCACAACGCTCCTACGTTAAGCAGGCATTGTATCAATAGCTCACTCGGTTGTACGAGGAGGTGCGCACACTGTCACAGACTCACGCTGTCACGCAGAGACACTGTATCGATAACTCAATATTTCAGGTGTCAGTCTTGTGTGGCGTGCCATGCCCTCTGAGTGGCGGGAGGAGAAAGGAGGTTGGCAGCAGAGGACAGGGAGGGACACTCCCTGATAAGGCCGTCACGCCTTTCGATACCTCCACTCGGCCTGTCATTAGCGTCTCTGTGAGTGTGTGTGAACTTCTGACTTGAGCTGGCATCGTCAGCAACTATCACGTATACCCCCCTCCCCCTCATTTTTACCACGTAGACACACCGGCGTGAAGACATGCGCACACGCCTTGTCTTTTCAACATTCTGCAGTCTCCACCTTAAAGCTGGCATATCTAGGAGGACTACCTACACTCAAACCCAACTGCACAATCCTCCACCGGTTCCCGAGTATTGACCCAAGCTGTCACCCTGTCCGGCACCCCTGACCCCCCTCAGCGACAGGGGATCTATGATGGGGACGTAGGTTCAAATGATTTTCCTATAGCTTTAGCTGTCCTGTTTTCCCAGTGAGCTGATTGCTAATGGCAACATTAGAAAGGGGCATAATGGAGATTCCAAAAACAATTTGCCCCTTGGATTTGCAAACCCCAACTGTCTGCAGAAGTTACAAAACGACAATGAATGATTGATTTGTTTGTCTATCCACATACAGTAATGATAAAACCAGGGCAAGAAAGTATCAGGTGCTCAAAGACTATGCTATTCTGTAGACGTTAAAGCTTGGAGCCTCTGATTATGTCTCCATGCTGACTTATTTTGCTTTGGAGCTATCCCTCCACCCTTCCATTAATCTCAGAAATTCCCTGATAAATTTGGCCTAAAGGTCCAGTTGCGTATGACATGACAAGGATTTGCAAGTCAAACATCAAGCTCACACTGACCTCACAAAATATGTTTTGGCCTCAACTTATTATAACAACTGCTTAGCAGGATAAAGAGCAAAGTGATAGCATTTTATATCCAAAAAGTCAAAAATGTCAATTTTCTGCAAAAACTATTTACTGGCCATTTTTTGATGTTATAACTCAGAAACAAAAGAAGACATGGATGTGGACTACAACCTGATTATTTAGCAGTCAGCAAAGACAAACATATACTATTGTGATGTAATTACTGGGCATTGTGATTTAGTCACAATAAAAATGCTTTTATGATCCCGGAGGCATCGAGGTCCCAGGAATCTGGACTGTCTTTTGTCATGCTGCCTCTGCCATCTGCAATCAGAGAAAACACAAACAGCACTTTAACTGCTGAAAAACAAAACTGGAACTCTGGAAGGGGGTCAAAAATACCACCCGAAGAACAATTTTTGCTTTGAGACTCCACTGAAACAAATGGAACACGCAGAGGCTGAAGCAAAAGCCTGTCTGATGATAATAAAACAGCCTCTGCGGTCTTTTATCTTGCACCTTGAGGATTAATGCTAATGTAAGTTTCTCTCTCGGCGCAACCAATAACATCCTGCCAAATATCCTAAAAAAGGATCCCCAGAGCACCCCTGATGCGCCTCCATTACAGGCCTTATAATACCTGCCTGAGATATATGTATTTATGTGGCAGGAAATAACATTAGAGTGAATTGCCATAACAACTTTATAAATCAGGCAGGCAGAGGGATGGCAGGTGCAGGAGAGAGAGGAGGAGAGGCAGTGCCAAGGTGGCAGTAATGCTGATGAGAGGAATCTGAGATGGCATCCATCACCTCTGTGGTGCTTGACATAACATTGTCAAGAAAATGGGTTAAACCCTGCTTTGCTGTACTGAAGGCAACACCCTTCCCCAGAACATGGGATTTTCACCTTCTAAAGACACCAGCATAACCTTTGCTGAACTTACTGGTCCTGCAGGTCATTCCCGCTTCCCCGTTCATCCAGTCAAACAACGACACGTTCCCCATTAATCAAAAGTTACAAACAGACTTCTCTGTGTCATAACTCTCGTGATGGGCTTTTCTGTTGATTGATTCCTATACACACATACCGTCTGATTACCATAATGCGTTCTTGTGGCAAAAATTCTGGCAGCGGCGGCGGCAAGTGCGCGTGGGGGCTGATGAGGTGGTGATGTTGGTGAGGGGTTTTAGGGGGTTGGGGGGGGGAGGGCTGTTTCGAAGCGAGCGAGAAGTAAATAACAAATGGCCCAGACCCCACCTCATCCGGGGTGATTTCAATCCAATGTTCCATCATCGCTAGTGGAGAGAGGCGAGTGTTTGGGGTTTGGGCTATCAATTACAGATATGTGTAGGCAGGCAGACACTATCATTTCACTGATTGTCACCAGTCCACCGCAGTGACATCAGGAAGTGATTCATCAGTCTATTTTCTGTGACATTCGGAGAAAGATGACATGCTAGGGTCTGTGAAATTATGGGGCATCCTGAAAGAAGGGCTCTTTAGCATGCTTGGGGGGGAAACACATTGTAATGCAGACATTTAACCTCTCCTCAGCTGCAATTGCTCTTAAATGACTCGGACCATTCATTCATTTTAGCCAAAGAGATTGGCTGCAGATGAAACTATGAGTATTATTTGTTCACTAGCATGTCAGAAAGTTGACAACAGACTGAATCAGTGACACTGAAAACTCTCAGATATATTTCATAGTTTTTCATATTTCATGTGTTGTTATTAGAGCCAGATTGATATACTGGGTGGGCCGATATATCGGCCGGAATTAGCTATTGGACAATATATCTGCACCGGAATCTATAATAAATGGAAATAATAATAATAAAATAGAGAGAGGAGAAACACCCTTTAAACATTTTATGAGTGTTAATGCAGCAGTTTATTCAACTGTGGACACTCAACAACTTCCCTGTTGGCAAACATGTTTGAAATACCACAAACAACAAAAAGCCAAACCGATCAGGCGGCGCATGATCAAGTATTCCACAACAGTTAAATTATTATTATTGTTTTTAAACTACATTGTCAAATTATCTTAATGACTCATAAATAACAACACATAAAAAATATCATCAGGTGTTATTAGAGACTGTTAAATCACCAAATATCGGCCTTAAAAATCCTTTATCAGTTGGAGTTATTGTCATCATCATCATCATTATTATTGTAATTATGGTTGTTATTATTATTACTATCATTATTACAACAATAGTCATTATGATTAGAGCTACTACTAAATTATGTGCAGTATAAGCAAAAGTACAGCGCACACAAAGCAATACTGAAGTTGACAACATATACTGTAGTTACAAGGTAATTACAAAGTAATCCCATGGTAATACAGACAAATATATTTTCTAAAAAGTCACATTTAATGAATACAATGCGACACACAGGTTTTTATTGACTTTAGCTTGTCTTTATTGACAAGCTGAAATAATTTATCTGCCCTCTTTTATGAAAAGCAAGGACATCATTTTAATATCCGTATTTGCGGATGTTTAAACCTCTGATTTCCACCACCTTGTTATTCAAACTTTCAAATGTTACAAATAACATAATCAGGTTTCCTTTGTCTGCCAATCTGTCACGTGACTGCATGAAAAAATGCATGAAAACAATCTAAAAAAACTTTTTTTTAAATAAATTCCAGGACACAAATAGTTTGTTTTTATCCAACCTAAAGCAATCCCCTTTAATATTTATATCGAACAGTCTAATAACAAAGTGGATAAGAATAATAAGATTTGTTCTCTGGCAGACACAGTAATCTTTCCACTGTGGTGAGCCACACAGCCGCACAGACACAAAGGAAACAGAGGAATATGTCCCATGCCTCGCCCCTCACAGGTCATCCTTCCTCAGAGATTCATACCAAGTTGGTGGTAAGCACAGATGATACCAGCAGGCCAAACTTTAGTCCTCCCTATTGCAATTGTGTCTGTGAGCAGTGACTCTATCAATCTGCTGGCGGCTGGGAAGATTGCCTAATCCGGTAGCCAAGGGACTCTCATCATCAGTCTGCCTCTTCATTGTGTGTGTGTGTGTGTGTGTGTGTGCATGTGTGTGTTTGTGCGAGTTTGTATGTGTGTGACCATCCAGAGCTTCATTGGTGGGAAATGCATGTAGCGCAGTTCTGCTTAACATTATCACCCTCATTTGTAAACACAGTCATCCATCAGGCGCCGGCCCCCCACTTATCCAAACAGATGAAGAAGGTGTATGTTCTTATAATTTGCTCTCATCTCAGAGAGAGACAGAATAATAATAATCTCTCCCTGATGTACAGTTGCCCCCTTTTCCTCCTCCTCCTCCTTTCTTTTTTTTTTCCATCCACTTTCATTCTCTCCTCTTTCTCTCTGGCTGGCGGATGGTGTATTAATGAAGCGGCCTAATTTGACACCCTGCCGCAGTGTAATGGATTAAAATGCAACAGTGCCATCCGTCTGCCAGCCACAAATAAAACATGCAGTATAAATATTGTAATTCGTACCTATGATAGGAATCATGGTGCCACCTCTCGCCTATGTGATAATAATCTTAACTTGCTGATGTATTGCAGATTGGAAAACTCTGTGTGTGTGTGTGTGTGTGTGTGTGTGTGTGTGTGTGTGTGTGTGTGTGTGTGTGTGTGTGTGTGTGTGTGTGTGTGTGTGTGTGTGTGTGTGTGTGTGTGTGTGTGTTAGAATTTATGCTTGTTCTGCAAATAATGTCCATAAGTGAATGAACATCCAGTTCTTATGGAAATATGGAACATTTTTGTTTTCCAGTCTTCTTCTGCACGTCATTTATATCGAGTCATTTAATAAACACATGCAGTAAAGTGTTTATTTGGAATTATTAATCACTAATAATTGCCTTTAATTTTTTATTTACGTGATTATTGAATTCTTTATCAACCTTTTTTAAACAATATTCTCAGTATTACTTAAAATGGGGCTCTCTCGCAGTCTCACTGTTGTGTGAGATCGTATTTGTTGATAGTCACTTTTAATTATTTCACCTTTGTGTGAAGGAGACAAGGTTTTGATCACTACTTTGGCACATAGTCCTGTTCTGAACACTAAAATAGCCACAAGCCCAGTGCGATGTTAGGGAAGTGACATCACGCTCGTTGTTGAACGGAAGAGGAGAGCAACATATAAAAATGACTATTTCGAGTGAATTGATTTAAGCTTTAGATATTCTTCAGCTTTCCACCTGCAACATTGTACTTTATGCACATGGGGTTACATTGTTTTAACCAAACAACACGATGCTTTCTACAGTTGTTCATCTTTCCAGTGGCTCATTTAACTGGGAGATTTTTCTAGCCATAAATTTGTTGTGTTTACTTAGGCTAGTCTTTTCTTTTCTTTTCCTCCATCATCTTCATGTTCATCATCATCATCATCACCACCCAGCCTTTCTCTTTAACAGCAGGTGCCTTGACTTTAACAACTCATCTTTATAAGCCTCTCAGCCTGTCAGCACTTTAGTCACGCTCTCGCAAGGAGCTTTAGTCCTCCCTCCTGATAAGAGCCGAGCCATTGTGCTCCCCAGCTTTGTCTGCTGCCAAACATGGGTGACGCACTCAGAGAGTCATCTGTAACAACTTCATGAATGGACATGACACGTGGCGAGCTGCATGGGAAAAAGATCAGGCTGGCAGTTGTGGTTAGAGATGTTGTCGCCATCTGTTCAGATTCCTAGAGACCCTCGGATATTTAGACGACCTTCTTTTTTCATTACAACTTAGAAACAATTGTCAAACAATTAAAATGTGCCACATAGCTCTTTCAAAATGATCAGGTCTTACAGGCTGCGGTTATTTATTGCAGTGTAGTTTGCCTTTTCTTTAATTGCTTGTGTATTTATCTCATAATATTCAATTCTTCTCTCATCATTAATGAATTACTGTTTATTGGACTTATTGAATCGAGTCCTTCGCCAGATCTATGGTATTGGTTATGCATGGTCACCTAAAATCAGTCATCCTCTCAGCAGTATCGTGTCAGACTGTTGTATTCAGGAGCGAACCTCTTGTATAAGCACTCTTGCAAAGAGGGCCTATCCCGACCGATGCTTTCTGAATAGCAAGCATCCCAGTTTCTCCATTTGCAATGTAGATGCGCGTGTGTGTTCTCACTCTCTATTGAATTGTTTTCTTAATCGTTTCCTTTGTGCCAAGAAGTAAAGAAAACAGATTGTGTTTGAAGAGCATTGAAAGTGCCAATGACCCCCCGGTCACGACAGCAACACTAGGACTGCCAGAACAGCAGATAAAGAGTCAGATGGGTCAGCTGCTCTGTCCTTCCATGATTGCTAGCACTAACATTTTCTTAAAGGAGACAAACTCTGTTTTGTTTCTTGCCTTTTAAAGAATAAGAACCATTAATCTAAAGAAAGAGCCCAGTGTTTTGATATAACCTTATTTATTTAAGGATTTGAATTCATTAAAGCAGTCTGACATCTTCTGACTGAAGTTAAATAAGTATTCTTTTAATGCAATCATTGAGCTTCCCACCCGGTGAGCACGAGATGTTATTGAAATAGGATCAAGTAGTTTCGTAAGTGCTCCTCTTTCCTAAAGACGAGAGTCAAATTCTCAACTTACAAGCGCACCAAGTACTAGAACAATCAAAAGGCCAAAACAGTGTGTGATTGGAAAGTAATCTAATTGCCTTTCAGACCTCCGTGGCACTTTCCATTTATTAAATCTCTTTTATAAATATGTATGCAGTGAAGTCACAACATAATAGGGGCCCTGGTGAAAAACAGGAGGCAGCAATGCAGCTGAAGGATGAGGCACAGGCCCTGCAGAAAAGAATGTTCCCCCAGCAGAAATTGGTTTAATTAATAGGACATTTTACATAATGATTACAGTGTAATTGCACCGACTAGCAGAGTGTCATTAAATATATCCTTGCTCCTTTACAACACCCTCCAGCTAAAAATAATGAGTTACATTGAAAATCACTGTGCAACAGGTTCATAAATAACATTTAAGCCCATACAAGGCAAGTACTTATAA
>VURO01020347.1:0-10496 GCA_015108175.1 Pelvicachromis taeniatus
CACACATGCACACACGCACACACACTCACTCACACACACACACACACTCACACACACTCACTCACACGCACACACACACACACACACACACACACACTCACTCACACGCACACACACACACACACACACTCACACACACACACACACACACACACTCACTCACACGCACACACACACACACACACACACACACACTTGCAGCCGCAGAGAAAAATTCATGGACATGAAATTTCAGCTCCCTGGTCTGAAGAACATATAGACGCGCTGTGTTGTAAAAAGCTGTCTCATTGACTTTAATGTGGGCACATTACGAGCTGAAGTGGGATTTGAAGAATGCAGCCCCTGCTCTGCATTGTCACGTCTGTTAAGGCAATTTGTTGAAGCAACTCTGCGATATGTGAAGGGAAACACTGCACCCTGCTGGCCAGAGACACACACTGTACCTACTTTGGTGTCATTAGTGTTTTCCGTATAGTTTATCCACACATTGCTTTGTCACAAAGTAATTTGGAGACTTTATTCCACAAAGAAAAAGAGCAAAATCTGCACCAATTAAATCCCATCGCATACAAGCTTGAGCAGTACTGATATATAATGTCTCAAAAGATCTCCAGCACATATGTGTAATATATACACGTGGTCTCTGAAGGGCCACGTAATGTCATCGGAAACATATATAAGTCTGACCTTTATATATACAGTCAAATATGAGGATCAATAACATTTTTCTTATTCAATTTGATGCTTTAGAAATAAACCGATGCTCAGCTCTACATGAATCTGTAACCTTTTGTTGTAAAGTGTTGTAAAGTGTTGTAAAGCAACGTCTAAAGTATACCATCAAACTCCACCTCATCCTATCTGCAGTCACACAGCGGTAGCTTCCAGTTTAATATGTAACGATAGCACGTCTATGTTCAATTATTAGATATTCTTCTTTTCTCATGGTTTAAAGAGTCCTTTAAAAGCCCAGCACAGCCGTGCTGCTCCCACAGGTGTCAGTAGCAGGCAGGTGCTCTGATCAGATGCTCTTTATGAATGAATCATCAGCAAGCGCGAGCAGCTCCATGAAGGTACAGATGTTTGCAGTTTGCAGGTGTAGTGGGTTCAGGTTTATATTAACACAGTGCCACGATTGTCCCAGTAGAGGACATCCCAGAAAAGTCAGGCCATAATAACTGTTAAAAGTTAATGGCAGGAGACTTAGACTGAGACGCAATAAGAGCTGCCAGGAAAAAGGTCAGTCTTCCAGCTGCTCTACACTCATTTACAGACGTTTTGATACTCTTGGCTGTGTACAAAGTTACTGGGAGGGGACGTTCCTTATATCAGCATCAGCATGGAGGAGAGGAAGGCACCCACACCACTTAGTAATGACAACAACATCATCATCCTCCCGACAGACAAGGGTGCACAGTTGAACCAGAACGATTATCATGAGACAAAAGTACTGAACTGCCCTCCAGCTCATCGTTCATCAGTGCTGCTAGTTTCAGTCATTATACAAATGTGCTGTTTATAAGGAACCTACAGTCAGCCGAGACTGAAGAAGGCACCT
The DNA here is from genome assembly GCA_015108175.1 of Pelvicachromis taeniatus. Classification (NCBI taxonomy): domain Eukaryota; kingdom Metazoa; phylum Chordata; class Actinopteri; order Cichliformes; family Cichlidae; genus Pelvicachromis; species Pelvicachromis taeniatus. The sequence goes on from VURO01020347.1 coordinate 1,559, forward strand.
GATGATGATGATGATGATGATGATGATGATGATGATGATGATGATGATGATGATGAACACAGTCAACTTTTTGGGACATATATGGTCATGTCAGTCACACAGCTCTTGCTGTGAAGGCAGAAGCCCCGCCCACATGCTGTTTGATCTGTTTGTTTGCTTGCTTGCTTGCTTGCTTGCTTGCTTGGTTGGTTGGTCTGCTTGCTTGGTTGGTTGGTTGGTTGGTTGGTTGGTTGGTTGGTTGGTTGGTTGGTTTGCTTGCTTGCTTGCTTGCTAGAGACCAACCAATTTTTTTTGTTCGTTTCACGTGTTCTTCTGTGATGGAAACACGAACACAACCTAAAGAACACTTATATAGAAATGACTTTAATTAAGACTTTTTGGATTCAGATATTATGTCAAAGCACAGGTGCTTGTATTGTTGCTGGTGTTAACTTTGTCCTAAAACACACTCTATCTTTATCACAATTAATGTGAGATTTCTTTAATCAAATCTTAACCTTTGTTTCATTATGTGCGTTTTCATACAGCCACATTATAAGTTTAACAAAAGAATGATTTTTGTGGCAGCTGATGAATAATATGAGCAGGCACACCTCAAAGAAACCCTTACCTGACAAGCATTTAATGACTATGACACTAATCTAGCTTTGACTGACTTTAACAAGGCATCTTAGAGGAAACCATCTGGACCAGCTGCTTTCTCCAACCTTCTCCAACCTTCTCCAGCCTTCAGTGGAGAGACTGTCAAGCTGAGGAGCTGACAAGTCAACAAAGCCGAAAGGAGAGGTGGGCCCTTCAGGGCCAGGGGTATTTACTCTGTCAGATGAAGCCTGTTTCTTTTGTCTGGCCTTTCATGTCACCTGGACTCTGCATAACAAAGGTTGCTTTGGAGTTCTTCAAAATATTACATTTGAAGGTATCTGTGAAGAGAAGCTTGTGTTTGCACGTGACCCGTCCTGCCTCCGTGTGTGCGTGTACAGACCGACAAGCTTTGGCTCAAATATCCTGTCAAAATATAAAAGCTTTTTTTTAAGGAGGCAGTCTCACAGTTTTATTCTTAGACTGTGTAGTAACCACAGTTACTACACAGTCAAAATAATACACAAAGACACACAATCAAACAAACAGTCTTCCACTCTTTAGATGGGAGCGAAGGACGAGACAGTTTTTAACCCAGTGGCTCAAAAACGTTCAGACGCTACAATTTTTATTCATGGCTACAAATAAAAATCCAGCATGACTTTGAGTTACGTTTGAGCTGAAAAATATTTTCATTGTCTTTCGTTGTAGCCAGTTTTGATGTGTGTGTGGTGAGGTTGGTGATGATATGTGCTGTCATAAATGGGGGCACGGGCAAACCCACGGGAAGTCACGCAGTGTCTCGACCACGTGTGGATGCTGTTGGTCACATGGCCATTTTTATTTTCGTGGTGTCCTTTCAAGCTTGTGTTATCAGCGTACCTGGCCTTTGTCGGCATTTGTAGGTCTTCTTAGAAAAAACTAAAGAAAACACAAACCATTTGCCACGGTGGGCCCACGTTTTTTCACCACAACAAGCTGGAAATGACTTTGAGTCCCTCTTTTTTAATAAATAAAATAAACCCCACAGCGAGGCCCCCATGTTTCACTTTATACCAGTTTTCGTCAGAAAACGTAACGCTTGAATAGCGAGAGAGAGAGAGATGGATAATATCTATATTCACTTATAGCACCATGTGGGAGTAACGTGTAAAGCTTCCCCTTCCCCACAGCTACTGGGCAAATGAGTTCAATGATGAGAATTTCCAGATTTCTGTCATAATGAATTAAACATGTCATGTCATCGTTTAGCCCAAACAAAGCTATTTGAATATGTTTCTATGTTTAAACCTTTTGTGATCTTTTGTACACTTAATAAAATCAGTGAAAATGTTTAATGTGTAGTTGATGAAATAGTGTGTTGTTGGAGCACAGCAGTTCCCCTCTGATGGAATAACATCATCATGTTCCTCTGTGTGCACTTTAATTCATATTTATGTAAATATATCAAGGTATCTAAAGTGGGTTTAAATAACATGTAGTCATGGAAATTTCTGATAAATCTAAATGTATCATAATGATAAACCAAGAACAATATATCATTTCCACATTCATCCGGCAGGAGAAGCAGTTTAAAGATAAATTATTGTTTATTTTAAAGAAAGTTTGATTGATTTTTGTCTTTTTCCTCGTCAGTATTTCCTATTACTGTTATTGTCAACCTTTCATTTCCTGCACACACGTCTCCAATGTGTGTGCAGGAAAGCTTTAAGAAGAACATCAGCTGTGAAGCTGTGGGCGCACTAAACCTCACATGCGCACTTTGATTTTCTCTCACACGAGGTTTCACAAAACAAAAATGATGATCTGGTTATTTCAGTGACAGATGCTACACCTGCTTTCTCTCCCCAAGACATCTGCAGCCCCGAGGCACCTGGCACTGATGACCTTTGACCCCCAGCTGTAGCTCTGTTCTGGTGACATGTGAGCTGCTGGAACACACACGCAGACGTACACGCAGGCTGACAAACGCACCTAACTGCATTACCTGCAATAATGCATTACAATGACAAACAGGTGCTTTCAGAAAACACACCCTGTGTGTGTGTGCGTGCGTGTGTGTGTGCGTGCGTGTGTGTGTGGTTAGGCGGGCACCCTCTTTGTTGCTCTTCTAAACATCATTAAAGGCGTCCCCACATGTCTGAGCCCCCTGCTGAGGCCTGACGTCAGCGTCCATCCTATTCATGTATTTGTGTGCAAATAAACGGTGGATGGAGAGCAGAAGGCTGAAGGATGTTATCTAGTCATGCTAATGTTTGCTGTTACAACAAAGCTCTGGCTTCTGTGCAACAAGCCAAGGAAATCTACCCTGACATTAGGATAAGTGCGTCTCTCACACACACACGAGCTGAAGCCACGAGAGCAGACAGATGTGATGTGGACACCACACTGGAGAGCACTCGTGGGAATATTGGGAATAGGATTAGTGACAAGAGCCGCGAGAGTCTTAAGTCAAAGAAAACGGGATGGGGTTGATCAAGGATGATGAAAGCTTTCATAATTTGACGTTTTGTAGTTTGCTACATTGCTGCAAGGTCACACAGACTAATCTGGTGACGGAGGGTAACACCCTGTCACACTTCTAATACGTTTAAAGCATGACAGATGCGCACGCTCTTTCTCTGGCCTCGGAGAAACCAGCCACCTAATCAGTGTGGCAAGCCTTCTGCAGTGGGCCATAAAATGCAAATATGGCGTTCATAATACTGCCTTCATTCATGTCAGAGAATAGCACCCATCGTGGGCCGTTTTTGATTGATTCTGAAGAAACAGTGGCTACAAGTAGGTGTGACCGCTCATGAGAGAGCCCTGCCTGGATACAAGATAAGCTTATCAAGGCATCTGCTCTCACACCGTGTGTCAGTTTGTGAGTTTGTGATCTAACATGGATGTAACATCGTTACCGACACTTCTAACTGGGTGTTTGTATTTGTCTGTGTGCACGCATGTGTGTGTGACTAAGATAACTGTTTGCTGAAGCTTTATCAGTCAGCAAACACAAAGAGCTATTCACTGCCCAGAGAGTCACAACAAAGGGACAATTTAGCGCAACAAAGAAACCTCCGTCCTGGAGGCCATGCTGGGTGCAAATTGGAACTAAAGCCCTCCCATGTGCTGGTATTATACATTTAGGATAGGATGCAAAAGTGCAAGCATAGGTACAACACGACAGTGTGCTCAGTTTCCCTGGTAAACAAGACAGAAGTCAAAATAAAGCATCAGCCTATTTTATTCTTCCCTGTTTACACAGTGTGATATCCAGCTGTACATGTGCTTACAGTACGTACTCAAGTTTAGAGATATCAGCTGTGTGTGACACAACCACAGGTCAAAAGGTCCAGTCGGGTCATTAGAACTGGCTGAAGTGGAAGTTGAGGACTGATGATCTGTTGCAAAGCGAATGCTGTACTGCTCTGCTGTGGTCATTTACTGGTCGATCCACGTTCCTGACCTCACCGAGGACCATGAGCTGTGAGCTGGGACCGAAAGAATGATCCTGCAAATACAAGCAGCTAGAAGAAGACTTTCCCCTGGAGATAGGGTTCATTTTACTTTGGAACATGGTACTGTTCCCTAAGAAGGGGTGGACGGACGGACACACGGACGGGCGGCCGGACGGACGGACGGATGGATGGATGGATGGATGGATGGATAGATGGACGGATGGACGGACGGACGGACGGACGGACGGACGGACGGATGGATGGATGGATGGATGGATGGATGGATGGATGGACGGACGGACGGATGGATTTTGTACCAGACTGTAAACATTATTTCCTGAATTAAAGTTGGGAATTGTAAAATGAAGTCCATGGAGAAGTCAAGCAGCTGTATGAGGAACTGGAATTTGCTTCCAGCTTAGCTTCAAAGGTTCTAAAGGATGAATTCAATAATATGGGAATCTGTTATGGGACTATCATGTGGGACTTTCTATAATCTGAGGCAGATTATCCAGTGGATATTCTTGGCACAAACTCAGGGGCCCACACACAGTTGAGGGCCCTCCCAAGAGGCAAGAAACAAGAGGAAAAATTAGATTTTATCTTCAGAATATTTTCATTATGAAATCATATGTTATTTAAAAAAAAAAGAAGTAATGAATTAACTGGTAGAGAAAGTCCATGTTACAGCCAGTCTCTGTTAGTCTCCCAAACTCAGCTGGGTGTCCAAACAAGGCTGGCTTAGCAAATAAAAGAGGAAACAAAACAGAGGACAGGGTGGTGACGCCGATCTGTCATTTTTATGGAAATGACCAACTGACAGCTGTTTTGTTCAACAAAATCAGAGAGAAAAGATTGCAGTTCACATTAAAGTTGTTATGGAAATGTTCTGCAACAAGCTAATTCAGCGGCTGTAGCAGCAGCTCACAACTACGGTGGTTTCCTCTATCATGAAAAAGCCTCATTTACTATTTAATACAACTCTAAGTTCATGATATGGATCTGCATGTAATGCTGAGCAGCGTGGGTGTTTCTGGTGTGTGTTGCACCTCACACTGTAAAACCTCACTCATGTCTGTATCTACAGATCAGACATGAGCACACTTTGAGTGTCCAACTGAAAAATAAAGGCTGATTGGTGCCTCTGCCTAAGGAAACAGTTGCAGCCCTGACAGTATAGTTGGGTGGCATTCAAAGGGCATACATCCTGTGTGCTGGGATGGGATTATGAGACCTGAATCACACGCACTCGTGAGTCTCAGAGTACAATATCGTCAGCGCTGATGAAAGCATGCGTGAGACAGAACGAGCCGATCAGCGGCATCGGCCCAACCCTCCAAAACACACAGACCGAGGGAGAGTGAGAGCCCCAAGTCAAACACACTAATCAAGCACACAAAAGGAAATGCAGATTACCTGTTGCTATGACGACTGCAGCTGCAGTGTGACTGCCATCCTCTCTGACAGAGGCCTAAATAGATCAAGCTCTATAAACATGGTGACATTTGAGATTGCTTAGTGGGCCAGGTGCTTTCTGAACACCTGCTTCACCTGAGCAGAGATACTCTATATCAGCGGCACGACGCAGACCCATGATCACGTGACATATGCGCCGATATCGTTCTGCTTATGCTGAAATATGGAGAACTGTGTACAGTACTCTGTGTGGGGGGGCCAGGTGAGAGTCACAGGAAGGACCCCCACGCCCTTCCTCTCTCTAACACCAACCCTGCCTCCACCCCATCTACCAGGGTAACCCCCACCGTTTCATCCCCCCCCCCTACCCCTCAGTCATCATCATCATCAGGCGCAAGCAGCTGGCAGTCAGCCCCATTTAACTCCCTGCTGCACTTACTGGGCTCGGCTAATCACTGGTGCTCAGCTCCAACTGTGGCCACCACACCTGCCCCCTCACTGGTGGGATTGTCCCATCTGGGACCTTATCATAGGGAATTTCCTGGGGGTGGGGGGGGGTGTCTTCTCTCTGCTGCTTTATGCCCAAACGACATAGGTGCAGTTAGAAGGGGGAGGGAAAATAAGAGATCAGTGATGGGGGTCAAGAGCTTTCCATGATCACTTCCAGTCTTACTTTAAGTTCAGACTGATTGTAAAAAATCAAACCAGTCCTTTGTACTGGGACTGAACAGCACCATTCACTCTCCAGTATACACACATGGCAGTGACGGTGATAGTTACAGATATAAAGCATTATAGTTTAGATGTTTCCAACAATATTCATCAGGTTGGTGATAAAATGATGGAATTGGCAGCACCGCTGCAAACAGGCTCTTTCAACTGAAAGGAATACGGAAGTGGAACTGCGAGCAGTGAGCTGTGTCATGTGTGCAGAGGTGAGCGAGCATCACTAGCAGGGAGCAGATTGGTCCATCGCTTTGCTACTCTGGTATTTGTCTACCTCGTTAAAAAAAAAACCGCCTTCAAACACACAAAGCGCGGTGATTTATTCAGTTTCACGCTTTAAAAAAGTGAAATTCTTCATCCACATTTGTGCTAACGCAGAAAACGCAGTGGAGTAACACCATGACACCCGTTCTTCCCAACGGAGGCTTGTTTTGTACTTCAAAATGAATGAAGGGCATGTAGCACTCAGCTGCGGAGGGAGGAGACCCTCTGAGAGCTTCTGTTGTTTCTGCTTGTGTCCTAAAACAGTCCGTTGGTGGCATGCTCGCGATGCGCTCTCACTCGCTCCATAAAAGAAAAAGATGAGCCCCATGGAGCTGCTGCTGGGGGCAGATCATGTGCTGGGGTTACTTGTCAGCTTGGAGTTCAGTGCAGGCGAAGAAGATTCATTTCCCCTGACACGCGCTGACATAGAAAACTATATTTAGCTTCTCGGCGTACACGCGTAAAGTGACGCTGGCGCAGACGCACGCACGCTGGCTGTGGACTGAATACTGATAAGCACGGGCGGATGAAAACTGTACAATATGTACCCTGGAAATGCTTGAGCTTTGTTTTTTCAAAGCACTTTTGGGGAGACATGCAGAATAGAGGGGCCAAAGTGGCGTTAACGTCCAGTTCGGGATGAGTGTGTGGACACACACTCAAACATTTCAAATGAACAACACGTGAAATATAAACATGAAAACGTTACTGCTTCTGTGATGTTTGTTGATGAATAGGCTAACACACTAGTGGGTCATAGAAATTAGTCACGCGGCAGGATTAGTCATAAAATTATTGGTCGTAATTAGGCCCACAGCCAGCCCCCCGGGGGTGGGGGGCTTTTTGCTAAGGGTTTTAGGCCTGCTGCACTTTATGAATAATGAAAAAGTGACGTAAACAATGCGGTCCTCTTTGCAGCTCGGGCTCGAGGCGGGCGCACAGGCGTGATGCGGTCGTGACGTCGATTGAGTCGGGGATCTTTAATCCTCTGCCGCAGCAGCACAGCCGGTAACCAGAGGAGGGGGCAGAACGGTCGGACGGGAATGGACCGTACAGGCTAGGCTGGTGCACGAGGCCGAAAAAGCTCGGTCTGTAGTCGGACGATAATACCACCGAGTGGAACCGAGATTAGGCATCGAGCGAGCCGACTATTTGCGCAGGCCAGACCCCCTCCTCTCAGCGCTGTAGCCTGCAGCCTTTTCACACACACTCTTTGAATAGACCTCATTTAGGGACGCTGGTTAAAACATATTGTCGTCGGCATTTCTTGCCTTATTGTAAACGTCGAATTGAGTATTTGACACCGGCGGACGGATACTGCGCCTCGTCCTGCCGGCTTTTCTGCCCCGTTTCGCCTTCAGCAGCGTCGCCTGCTGTTTCTGTCAGCTGCTGCGCATCAGCAAAACATGCAGGATGAGCCTGTGGGGGTGACAACCACACAGTTACCCCCGTCAACCACGGAAACGGACCTCAGCAGCAGCAGCAGCAGCAACCCGCTCAGCAAACCCGGAAAGCAGCCGAACCAAACCGACGGGCACGACGACGGCCAGCTGAGCTCGTTCACGCCGGATTATAAGCACGTCGAGCAGAAGATCGCTTTCCCCGGCCGTTCCTGCCCGACGCAGTCTATCTGTGACCTTCAGCACGGCCGAGAAATACATCAGCAGTTAGGTCAGCACACCGAGCTCAGCCCCACAGAGCCGACCCCACCCCAGGGACGTTTCAGTCACCTGCCGCAGAGGCAGCCCTTCTCCAAGCCCGACCCCAGCGCCGCTGACCCCCGCGGCTCTCCAGTGGAAGAGGCAGAAGCTGATGCCGCGTCGCCATCGCCCGCTTCCGTAAACCGAAACAAGATCCAAATGGACTCCCCTATCGCCCACCATATAAATAACGGCAATGGCAGCGGCGGCAGCACCGGCAACATGTTGTCCGGAGGTCTCGGCGCCGCGTTCCCGAACCTCCCCACCCAGGAGATGCAGAGCGCCAGTGCGGGCTCGTCTTCACCGTCCCTCCCTGGGTTCGGCACCCCTTGGTCCGTCCAGACCAGCTCCTCTCCCCCGCCCGCACCCAACTCCATCAACCCCATCCACGCCAACGCCATCAACCATATGCCCAACGCGGACTCTGACAACAGCTTCTACCCAGGTATCCCCTCCTCCATCAACCCGGCCTTCTTCCAGAGTTTTTCGCCGGTGTCGGCTAATCCGTGCGCCGGGATTAACGTGCAGGGCTTCAGCGGTCCTTTCTCACCCCAGATAAACGTCCCTCAGCAGCCGCAAAGTCGCAGGTCCCCCGTTAGCCCCCAGATGCACCCCCAGCAGGGCGCCTTCCTGCAGCAGAGGAACAACTACAACCAACACCAGGTGAGCTGCTGGAGAACAGGAATCACAAGAATTTGGCACGGCCGGGTGTCCTGTTCCCACTCGTGTCACTATTACCAGCAAACGTGTAGATTAAGACTCGGCACATCTCCGTGTTGGGGGGGGGGGGGGGGGGCGGGCCCATTGGGG
>VURO01020348.1:13545-27967 GCA_015108175.1 Pelvicachromis taeniatus
TTTTTTTTTTTTTTTTTTTTTTTTTTTTTTTTTTTTTTTTTTTTTTTTTTTTTTTTTTTTTTTTTTTTTTTTTTTTTTTTTTTTTTTTTTTTTTTTTTTTTTTTTTTTTTTTTTTTTTCTCCTCAAAAACATTTACCTCATCATATCTTGCTCCACCTGTTATCATTTGGTGGCCATCATTGTTTTGGTCCCCTGTTTGTCAGTGAATGGGGAATTACTGTTGTCTCTGCGCAAAGAAGTATTTTTTTAACCATTAAAATGAGTAAATGACATTGTATTACCAGATTGTTTTTTTTGACTCATTTTATGATTCCGTTGAGCTCTAGTTTGTAGTTACAGTTAATTACTAAGTACCATGAACAAATAAAGTGAACGTTATGTGCTGTTAAAATTTGAATCCTTGATAACTTACAGAATTTTTTTTTTACCAGCAATGGGGGATTGTGTTATAATACTGCACCTTCCACATGGCAGAAGCAGCACAGGACTGGCTGGAAGAACACAATGATTTCAGATTATCCACAGGATGTGCCGGAACAAGCCAGTGATCGGAGGCACCGCCTCTTAACCAGCTGCACCCAAAGGATCTGCTGCCAGCATGAAATGGGACTCTGTGCCCTGAAGTGTCAGAGCTGATTGGTGATACAAGACAGATCTGAATTTGTATTTATTTTTGTAGTAATTTTTTTTCCCCAAAAAAATGTGTAGGCATATATTGAGGGTTGTTCACTGATAAATGTCAGTCAGACTGTATCAGTATAAAGGGCTCTACACACAGTTCAGTAACTAAAGGATAACCAACAAACCCGCTTCATACTCGAGAGTTTGTTATGGAGTTCTACAGGGTTCTGTGCTGGGATCTGTATAATGTACTTTCTACACTAAGGTAGTGTTATTAGAAATGTTATGAGAGAACAGTGCATATGTTTTCTTTGCTATGCACATTATCTGAACTATCCAGGATACATGTTCAACTGCAGGCATGTCTCACAGTCAAAGACCTGGAAGCATATTGTCTAATGAAACGGACTATAGCATGTATGTTGAGGCTGGAGCAGGTGACCCTGAATCCTTTTGGCTGTAATGGAGCCAAGCTGCTGAGGTTTCCCATTATGAGTGTTTCTTCTTCACTCATTCTTTTTTACTCAGAGTGGTGTCTTTGTACACCACTCTGCATTTAATTATTAGTTATTATCAATCTCTGGCTCTCACTGTGTGTCTTTGTCCTGTCTTCCGTCCCCCACTCCCAGCCAGTCACAGCAAATGGTTGCCCCCTCCCTGAGCCTGGTTCTCTTAAATGTTTTCGTCACACTGTTGACAAGTGCTTACTTATAGGAGGCCAATTGATTGTTGTTGCTTTCTCTAGTATTGTTATTGTAGGGTCTTTATCTTACAATATAAAGCACCGTGAGGCAACTGTTGTTGTGTTTTGGTGCTATATAAATAAAATTTATGTCAGATGGATCTGTATGTTTGATTTGGATATTATTTGAGATGGTGTTCCTGATGCAATCCTCCAACTTACCTGAGGATTGGGACCAATAGGAGGACACTAACTTGTGACCTTATGGGATGGGGTTTTGTATCTAGAATAAAATTTAAAATCCTTTTTCTTTCATAGACTTTGATGAGACCTGATATCCTAAGGGACTTTTAGTTCTGTATCACCCCAACAGAGCACTTGCTTCCTCAGATTTCTAAAAGTAGAATGGGAGGCAGAGCAATCAGGCTCTCCTGTGGAACCAGCTCCCAGTTGGTTTTGGCAGACGCCCTCTCTACTTTGAAAGTCACTTGCTATACGCACATGCATTGTGGTGGACTTCCCTTGTTGCGCTGAACATTTCTTTTTTCTCCTCTTTTTAATCCTGATGGTTATATATGTCACTACTACACGTCATTAATGTTTGTCTCCTCTCCCGTTGTGTTTTGGTCTTGCATTTCTTTTGCTTTTCTCTTTCTCTTAACCCACCAAAGTAGTCACAGGTAAATGGCTGCCCCTCTATTAATCTGGTTCTGCAGAAAGTCTGTTCTTGTTAAAATAAACTAAGAACAAAAAAACCAGTTATTCGTTCCCATTGTTACAAAGTGCTGCTCATAGCAGTTTTTTCTGATTGTTGGGGTTTCTTATATTGTATATAGTATAAAGCACCTTGAGGTGACGGTTGTTGTGACGTGATAATGTATGAATAAAAATAAACTGAACTGAATACAACAGAATATTGGAAGTATACTAGAATTACACAAGACTTTGACCACAGTTAATTCTAACACTGATTGTGGTTTTATGTAACTTTTAAGAGGTCTTGGCAGTAAATGACGACATGCTGTTTTACTCAACATACTGAAGCTTATGCATTTAATAATAATAATACTATGTAGAGGTTTGAATCACATATACACCCAGTCCAGTCCATATTCATTTTGGGTTGACCTTTATTTCAAGAGCAAACATAAAGACTAATCCATACACAGCCATCATTAACACATAGACCGTACAAAATAAATATTCACCATCACTTTGTTCGTCATTACCAGATAAATACTGAAATATGTGCAGCTCAATTTTCCCAGTGTATTGCAATGTACTCAAAATAGCTTGTGGAAAAAAAGAAAACTCATATAAACAGAAGCACAAAAGATTTTTTAGAAAATTATTAAAAAACTTTCTGTTACAAAATATTTGCACTTAAAAAGATCCCAGTGTTTTAAATAAATAATAAGATATATAAAACAATTCATAGTTGATATCTTAAAATATTTCCTCTTTGTTAAGCGGTACAGAGGAAATGACTCCCTTCTCTTAGTTTCCGGTTAAAATCTTCTCAGGTAGCACTTTGAAATAAAATAAAATCGATAATGAATAATAAATAGTCAACATAAAAATATCACCGCAGACATGAATAAATAAGTTATTAAACCAACATTTGCAGTCGACTTAAATAGATACACAGCAATAGTAACAATGAATCTACAAACTAGTCCTGGAAGTGCAACATCACTATGCTCATATAGAATACTATCAACATTACTGAGTGGAGATGGGAAATGTTCACTAACTAAGAATCTGCTCAGCTCAGGCGGGATACTGCACTCCTTTGCTCTGTACTCTCTGTGCCTGTCTGTGTATACCTTGAGTGCCCTTGCTTATGGCAACAGTTTGCTGTCAGTGTGCCTTCACACGCTTTACATCCACACATCTGTTCACGCTCACACCTTTATAAAGCAACATGCAAACAGGAAACAAATGCAAAGAACAGAGGACAAAACTCCAATGAGAAGAACTCATGACACAGAGTATCTAAAGGGTTTGGAAAAAAAGATTGGTGGCGTCACCGTGATGTCTTGCCACCCGTCCTCCTCCAGTTTCTCTTACACCTCGATGCCCTTTACTGCCTGATTGATGGACTCTAGCAGAGCCCGGTTCTCGGGGTTCTGGTAGCAGTCTTTGTTGGTAAACATGTGGGTCAGGGTGTCCACATAGCTGTCAAAGTTCTGCTCTGATAGTGGCTCCTGCTAAACACACGCACATCAGAAAAAGGTATGGTTTAACACCCAAAACAGTACTAGTACACACTTACAGGCGTTAGCTCTTAATGTATGCTGCTTTAGTGGTTTCCTATCATTAGTAGTCACTTTTCAAGGCTGTTCTGCCTCATATGAACCACTGCACCACCTTAAATTTAGTGAAAAGGCAATTCAGCTGTGTTGAGGTGCTATTGTGACCTATGTGGGCTTTCAACTTCCATTGGTACATCTCAAATTTGTGCAGCCGAATAGATGAAGGATGATCAGAGAGAGAAAGCTGCACTGTAGAGTGTGTTTTCTTTGAGAGAGACAGTTGCATGGGGTTTAAGGAGTCTTCAGTAAGTTATACTTCACTAAGACTAACGTCCAGCACACAGGGTTGCTGACAAACTTTTGATTTGGGTAAAAATGCTAATTTGGAAAAAATGAAAGATTTGGTAAATTATTAGAGGATCTTACTCTATAAATGTTTTCAGAGTAAAGTCTTCAAGAGGTTGAACCCAAGTTGAATTTTAAGTGAAATGTTTAAAACTACTGAAATGAGGTTGATCCTCAGGTTTCTTTTCTTAAATAGCAAACCAAGAAACTGTATACTTACCATGGTAGGCAGGCTGATGTTGGCTAGGCTGCGGATCAAAGCCTGACTAAGGCCAGATAGCTCCAGGAACAAGGCCTCATTCCTTTCTTCTATCTGTTTATTCTCCTCCTCCATGCTCTTCAGGTTCTTCTCCATAGAAGAAATCTAAAGCAGAGAAGGAAGTAGCACCAACAGCTTGACAACTACAAACCCAATTCCAAAACTACTGGGATACTTAATATCTGGCGGATCTCATAAAGCCATATTTTATTCACAACATATTCATAACTTAGAAAACACATTCCATATTTGTTGGGACAAGGCCATGTTTTCCACTTTGTAGAATCCTTCCTTCTTTTATCTATCTTCTGGTGAAAAGTTGGGACTGCGGTCAGCGGAGTTCAGCACCCGAACTGTGCTACCAGAAAGCTATCAGCAAGCATATGTTGCTACATATGAAACATATGTTGCTACATATGTTTCATATGTAGCAACATATGAAACATATGTAGCAACATATGTTTCATATGTTGCTACATATGAAACATATGTTGCTCTGAATCATGTATATATTGTACTTTTAAGCATCGATGGGCTTTTCCAGATGTGCAAACTGCCATAAACACTGATGTACCCCAATACCATCAGAGATGCAGGCTTTTAAATTGAGCACTGATAAGAAGTCATCCAGTGTAGAAAGGTTTTCCGCTTTGCCTCCAATCCATTTTAAATGAGCTCTGTCTCAGAGAAGATGGTGGTGTTTCTGCACCATGTTTACATATGCACTTCTCTGAAGACTTCTTTGTGGGTTGAATTGTAAATGCATTCCCAGAAGGTGAAACGGCGCACTGGATCTGCTGCCATAGACCAGCGAGCCTGGAAGTCACCCTTGTGAACGCTTGTTTTGTGGGTGCCGGGAAAAAGTGGCGTTCAAAGACTGGGAAAAACTTTTTTCCAGTGCTCAGTGCCAGTTGTGACGGCGTTTAAAACACAGTTTTCTTGAAATTATGCAAAGGTCTCCCTATGGTTCTCTCATCCAATTATTTTCAACTCCTGTCACCCAATCAAAGAAGAAGAAGTGCAGACCACACTAATTCATCACAGATTCACCCTGGTAAAGGTGAATCACCTTTACCAGATTCACCTTGGTAAAGCTTGAGCATTCTCGTTTTTTCTTCACAGTTTTCTAAAAGGCTGGAAAAACAAGTGGTGCTAAAAGGAAACAGCTGGTGAGACATTTTTAAAAATTATTAGGTTACTTGGTAATAGGTCAGTAACATGATTAGGTATTAAAGGAGGATCTTAGAGAAGCAGAGATGATCTGAAGGAAAAGTTTTCAGAGGTTGATCAGTCTGCAAAAACTTCCATTAACAAATTGTGCAACAATTTGAGAATAATGTTCCTCGGTGTAAAGTTGTGAAGATTTGAAATATTTCATCATCTACAGTCATCAAAATCTATACCATCAAAAGATTCAGAGACTCTGGAGAGATCTCTCTGTGGAAACAACGAGGCTGAAAGTCATGATGTCAGTGATCTTCAAGCCCTCAGAGGAAACTACGTTTTTTTTCACGTAGTTTCCTAACGTAGACATGATTCTGTCATGGAAATCAGTAGATTTCCTGTATCCTTTGGGGCAACAGACCTGAATCACTCATAGAGAAGTACATAGTGCAGTGGGTTGCCAGGAATATCCATGCTGGATGTCAGTTTGATCAGTCACTTCCTCTTCAACACAGCTTCAGAAGTGCAGCCAATCCAGAGATAGCTCTCCTGATCAGTTTTTCCAGTGTTTGTGTCACCAGTGCCAATCTGGCTCCGCAGAAGACCACAGCAAAGTGCACTACACTCGCCTCAACTGACAGAACATCTCCAACATTTTGGTGCCCATCCGCTTCTTGTACACAGCCTTTGTTTTGATCTTCCAGTTCAGTCTGTTATATATATGGTGTCCTGGTATTTGTACTCCTCCACCACATCACATTTGAGGATTCAGTGTGTTATACTTTTGTGAAGATGCACACTGTAGCCAATTTGTATCTGCTGTTATCAGAAAGAAGCCATAACCAGATACATGGATTATTTATTTTTATGACTTCAGGTCATTACATCTGCTAGTTATGTGACATACAATGCTGTGATGTCACACCCTCTGGTGTTATGTTCCAAATTCATGTAAGACTTCCAGAGTACTCTGATGACATTGAGAAGGACATCTTCAGTTTAATGGTAAAGGGACTGATTCTTACATAGCAGTAAGAAGTACTCAAAGCACCTTATACAAGATGACACATTCACCCATTTACATAAGCACGGTCTTCTATGCTTTTACTACTACCATTCACACTCTGATGAATGCATCTTAATATCTTGCCCAAGGATGTTTGGCATACAGACCAGGGGGAGCCAGGGATCTCACCACCAACCTTCCGATCAGACTTGCTCTACCTTCTGAGCTACATCCACCCCAGTTTACATGGAAAACAATTATTTTCGTGAGATTACTTGTTGACATCACAGTTCAGAAAACGTCCAAACAAACACGTGACCTCTTGTGACGGTGACAGTTTTTAGGGCAAAAATATTCTTGAGGCGCTGTTAATAATATTATTTAATATTATTAAAGGGTCCCCGGCGTTTTTAACACCGTTCTGACTTATTAAACAGCAATTTTTTATGTAATTTCTTCAACCAGACAGGTAGTCTAAGTGGTGAATTATGGCACTATTGGCTTGCCATAGCAGACCACCAGTGCCAACGCTGAGGAGCAGGCCTGATGGGGCCCGCTCCAGCCAAGCGGTTGTTGCCCTGGTGCACAACTAACTCGTTTATCTCTTCTTTGCCTCCCTGAGGGCCCGGAAGCAACCGGCACTGTTTCTCAGCCACTGAGAGCACCACAGGTGCCGGGACAGGAGTGCTGGAAGTGACACCTGAGGCGGGAGTGTTCACTGATGGAGGTGGGACAGGTGTTCCGTGTCACCAGGGCTCCGGCAACGTCCCCGGTCCGTGAGGGACATACAGCATCCATCCCAAAAGTGCCTTTGCGTCCACTGCCATTAATGGATGTCCCATTTGTGCACATTGGCATGGATCTCATCAGGCCATTTCACCGGAGTGTTTGTGGTTATTGCTTTGATTAGTTCTGGTGGATTCAGTCCATTTCTGCAAAGAGTGTGGAGCTGGCACTGCTTCAGGTCATCTCCCGCATCCCGAAAGGGATCCAGACTGACCATGGCATGTTGTTCATGTCTCGCACACTAAAGACGCTGTATGAATTTTGGGGCATTAAATCTGTTCGGATCAGAGTTCACCACCCTCAGACTGATTGGCTGGATGAGCTGAAGGTTCAGTCGGATGTGGGGCAGTGGTTGAGGACCAGGTGGAAGGGTCTGGGGACCCAGGGTTCATGACTGTGGACTGGTTTTTATTTGGTGGGTTTGTCTTGGGCTTGTGGTCCCCGCAGCCCATGTTTAGGTGTGTTGCTTGTGTCCCTTGTTTCCATGTGTGTGTGTGTGTCCAGAAGGCCAGTTTACAGGAACCATCAGGCCTGGTGAGTGTGTCCCGCCGGGAGGCTGGCCACACCTGAGGAGGACGATGGCACACACCTGCTGCTGATCAGCCTAGTCTGGGGGGAGCTACTTGGACTGGCTGAGCTCTTGTTGACGCTGGATTGTTGCAGACTTCCCGTCACTTTCCCAGCAAGTCAGTAGTAAGTGTGAGTGTGCCGCAACTGTGGATGTTCTGATGGCTGCCTCTGTGATTTCTCCAGGTGGAGTGTGGAATCGAGAGGGCAGCGAGCACGCCAGACAGAAGCACGAAGGGAGCGGAGACACAGAGCACAAACACTGGGAAACGCACAATGGGTATTATTTGTTGTGTGATTATTATTTACTGCACTGTAAAACGCACTGCATTCACTGCACATAGTCCTGCGTTTGGGTCCTATTTCCCCGCACCCCCACAGTCTGCCGACCGTGACAGAGCCTTTTTCTTTAGTGGCGCCGGGGGACTGACAGTAGAGAGTGGAGAGGAGCCAGCTGAGAAGCTTCAGAGGTGCTGAATGGAAAGCATTGGGTGTGCCATAAATTTAAAATAACAAAACAGCGAAACAATTACAGAACGCTGTGTGGGTCCGAGTCTTTCATATATACATGATGACATATTCAAAGATTTGCAATTTTACACTGTGGAGCATTATTGTTCCATAATTGAAAACAGATTTTTGCAGAAGGCGATACTCTGCCTCTCTAAGATTCTATTATTACACCCAGTCATGTTACTGACCTATTTTCTGTGTTCAGGTCTGTGAAATTTGCAGAAATTAATTTTTTTTTATGTCTTACACAGTGGTTCAACTTTTTAAGAACTTGGATTGTATAAATTATGTTTCCTTGGCTGTTATGGAGTTGAACCCTAACCAATACACCATATCTGGGTGTAATGTCACATGGCAATATCTGTCATAGGGTCCTGGTGGCAGTGTAGTGACTAAGAAGCTGTACTCACCTGAGTGTGCAGGTTTATCATGTCAGCCTCCATCTCTGAGTTGGACTCATTCAGCTCATTGATTTCCTTATTGAGCTGCTTGATATCTTCATCATTGTCCAGCACTGAGCAAGATTAGAAATTCACTATTAGCTAAATGAATGTGAAGACAACTAACAGTGCTGCTTTGGTAGCCTGTTATTTGGATTACACTCAGCATTTAAACTATCTCATTGTAATCTGATTGTTGGGGGTTTTCTCTCTATTATTGTAGGATTGTTACAATATAAAGCACCTTGGGGCAACTGTTGCTTTGCATTAGTGCTATATAAATAAAATCTGTGAATATACATCTTGTGTTTTGATGTCTCCACCCCTTAGCATTGGGAAGTATAGCAGCAAAAATAAATGTAACACACAAAAATATATGTAGGCATAATTTTGAGCAGAGAGGAAGCATTGCTGTTTCTTACCATCACTGGCTCTGAACTTTGCAGTGATATACTCATCTCCAGGGAACTTGGCTCTTTTCTTGTTGGCTGATGCTCTGGGACAACCTGACAGACTGAGAGAAGAAGGTGATCAGGATTAAGAGCTCTTACATTCTCACACAAGGCTGAAATAGTGGACACATGTACGAGAAGGAACACAAATACAAAATAGGTCTTTATTGAAATGTACGAACATACATGAAAATTGAGCAAAAATAGAGTTTGTACATTTTGAACAAGCTTTAATGTAAATATTTGGTATGGCCACCTTTAATCTTTGTCAAAGAACAATTCAGAAAACCTTCATGGAGCACAGTTTTTGGAGCTGGTTAACCTGAAATTGTTGCCCACCCTTGGATCCAGCACCAGGGCCTGGTCGGGCACAGCACACAAAAATAACATAGTTTTGCCCCCCTCTGGATTCACCACCCATGGGTGCAGGCACTGTGGTTAGGTGCAATGTGTCTCTACAGAGACTTCAATGCTCACACAGGTAATGTTGGAGTTACCCGGAGAGGGATGATTGAGAGGAACATCTTACTTGATCTAATCCAGTGGTGTGTTATTATTGGACCTCTGTGCTGGGCATGGGTTGGTTAAAACAAGTGCCATGCCCGAGCATAACATGGTACTTGTTACCAGAGCACCTTAGGTTAATGAATGACATTGTTATTAGATTATGTTCTCACTCCCAAGGCGTAACATACCGACGATTTGTCACGTCTGGAGGCGTCCCACAGGAACGCGAAAGGTAACTTTCCATGTCCCTGTGATACTAACCGAGGGATGACCGTGCAGCGCCCACCTCCAATTGGAGGAGGGGCCCAAACCTTCATCCTAACCATAACCATAACCATAACTTTAATTGTATTAGATAGTGTTTTCCAAAGCGATTCATGATGAGGAACTAAAATCAATGTACATATGTAGATTCATTCCAAACAGTTCTCATGTTTTGGGACGTATAACATAGAGACGTGTTGGGTGGCTGAAAGCGTAACATACCAACAATTTGTCACATAGTGTAATATGTTACGTTTTGGGATGAGAACGTGTTGGTTGTTCACTCGGCTGAAAAGGGGAACCGAGCTATCAAATGATCACTACATCAAGGTGAACTAGGTCAGATGGTGGCCAAGACTCCTGGACAGACCTGGAAAACCCAAACAAGTAGTGATGATAAACTGAATGACTGGTGTTGGGTTTGATTTTTATTTGCGAATAGTAGAATCTATAGCTTTTTTCTGATTGAATGATTGAACCTGGAAACCTGCAGACATATCAGTAAAAAAGGATGTGTGGGGAAAGCTGTAGACACTATAACTGATGCCTGATATCAATCACGGCCACCTCTTAGCTCAGTGCTTGCAAAACAAGCAGCTTTCCCCCACCAGTTTTAACCAGTCTGATAGATGCACATTATCATATAAAACTCTATGAACTGCTAGAAGAAGTTACTCTCTTCTGGGAAACTTTGCGGTATTCTGAACAGTAGAGATTCATATACATGATATCCCAGAAGGCTCATTGTGTTCATCTGGACGTAACGTTTTCAGTGGGAGAAACGTTTCGTCACTCATCCAAGTGACTTCTTCAGTCACAGTCACATATACATGATACATTTTAATTAATCAAGTCTTTAACAAATAATAATCATAAATAAAGTGTTTTGGCTGGTGATTCCACAAGGTGGAAAAAACCCCACGCTAACACTCGACTGAAAAGCGGAAGAAAGCTGTCAAATGATCACTACATAGAGGTGAACTGGATCAGATGGTGGGTAAGGCCACTGGACAGACGTGGAAAACCCAAACAAGTAGTGATGATAAATTGAGTAACTGGCGGAGGCCTATGTCGAATCTTTAACTCCCAATAAAGTCGTAATAGGCCATGTTCGGGACCAATTTGGATGTATCAAGCTCATCTGTACCTGTTACGGCAGTGGGACCAGGGGTCTTCTGAAGCAGTACAGAGGTATCAGAGCACCAAAAGAGCTGTGGCTTTGGCAATTGTGGAATCAAAAAGTTGGGTGTGAGCATCAGGTTTGGATGAGATTCACCCTGTGAATGGGGGAATCTCATCTCATCTTGACATCGACACTAACACTGTGGGCCTGTCAAATTTAACAAAGAAATGTAACAAATCTAAGCATGTTTTCAGCAGGTTTTGCATTCTACCCCTTGTCTCCAATTTTCTTGATTTACATCGCCAGGATCACAAGGCATTCCCGGGTTGAGAAGGGTGTGGAAAAGAAGACTGCAATCTTCAGCATGCACTGGAGTGGTTTGCAACAGAGTATAAAATGTCTCGGATGAGAGTCACTACACCTAAGTCTGAGGCCATGGTTATTTACCAGAAAAAGAGTGGAATAGTCTCTCTGGGTTGGAGATGAGAGGCATCCTCAACCAAGGTAGTTCAACTATCTTATTCATGAGTAATGAGAAAGTGGAGCACAAGTTGGACTGGCAGATTGGTGTAGCATCAGCTGTAACTGACTGGATTGTCATAGTGAAAAGGGAGCCGAGCGGACAGGCAAAGCATTCAATTGATCAGTCCCTCTACATCCCAACCCACACCTTTGGTTATATAATCTGGGTAATGGCTATTTGCAAATACACGCGGTTGAAAAGAGTTTCCTCTGTAGTATGGCTGGGTTCAGCTTTAGATGAAAGTTAGGAAGCTCAGACATCCAGAAAGATCTCAGAAGAAAGCTGCGCTTCAGAAGGAGCCTCCATTTGGAAATGTTCTAGGCACACCTAACTTGGAAGGGACCACATCTCCAACACTACTGGCTGAAATGTACCACCAAACTATGACAGTTTACCCTGTTTAGGCTTCTAGACTTCTGACTGTCCAACATTTCTACACGGTTAGGATTTGGCATGTCCTTGAAAGTGTTTGATTTCGTTTTTTGTGTTTACATGTCGACGGAGATATTTTAAAAAAATTAAAATGGAAAATTTCCATTTTCAAAAATACCTGTGTAGGTGTGGACCCAGAAGAGCAGTGGGGACAGTACATCTTGGTATTTTCAGTGTAATTAAATTTTATTTATACAGTGCTAAATCACATCAACAGTTACCTCAAGATTCTTTGTATTATTGTAGTCTGTACCTTACAATGTAGCGTAAAACACAGAAAACTCAAACAATCAGAAACCACCTATGAGCAAGCACTTGGAAACAGTGAGAAGGAAAAACTCCCTTCTACAGGAAGAAACATATAGAGCGGTTGTGGGTGATGGGAGGGAAACAAGATAAAAGACGGTGTATTGACGGTGTGGTGACTTGTTTGATTGCCTTTCAGCAGAGTTCTGGATGAATCTTATTAGTGCACTATTATTCTTGTACAGTGCCAAACACTCCAGTGTTTAGTGTAGTCAGTGCAGGTGGTGCTCAGGTTAGTCTGCTGCTCTATTTAACAGAAGTTGGTAATTTGATCCTCTGGTGTTGTTTCCAGTGCCCAGTCTTCATGTAATGATTTATGTGCTTAGCTTGGTTGCGATGATAATTGAGAGGAGCTACCATGTTGTGAAAAGCAGGTAGTTGGCCAGTAGTTCAACAGTGTTATACCCTTGTGGAACTCCTTCATGATCCCGATTGCTCTGCCCTGTGTTAGCCAGTCCAGATGAGTACCTGCTTTTAGCAGTCTATTTAGTTGTGCCACCAGGCAATCAGTGAATGTCTTTAGCTTCTTCAGCCAGTAGGCATGGATCATGTTAGGACCTGGTGCTCTCCAGCTCTTCTTTCTAGAGACTAGTTTTTGGACGTCAGCCTTTGAAGGTGACTGATTCTTGTTCTGGGAGGTTGCTGTGGTCTGCTCTTAGTCCATGAGGCACTTGGTATTGATATTGTGTGACACCGTTCTTATACATATTCCCCCAGTATTGCTCAGTCACAGCTCTGTGTGGGTCTGATCTTGTACTACTGTTTCTTTGCAGTGGGAGTACACCTTTTCTGCGATGTATCTCTTTAGATTACCATGGCAGTGGCATATATGAGCTTACTGATGTCTGTGATGCTGGTATTAGAGATGGTGAGCAGAGCTGTGTTCTCTGTGAGGATCTCCTCTGGTGAGACTCAGGGAGCAAGGACAGTTGTGCTCTTGGTTGTAAGTCTGGCCACAACGTTCATCCTCAGCTCATTAGCTGCATCAGTTACAGTTACACTGCTCTCTGCTTGAGTTAGCTCGTTATATTAATATGGGTAACTATTGTTCCCATTGTGCTGTAGCCTCGGAATCTCCACTTACTGACATTCTGGCATTGAGCTACCATCGGACTATTTTCTGACTTTCATTCCTCTTCTCTCCAGAGCATACCTCCACCTTCTTCCTACTCTCACTACAGATCACATCAAATGTTATCTGTAAACAATGCCATCCTATATGACATAAGTGCACCTGTTCACCACAGCCATCTCCATCCTTTTTGCAAAATGTATCTCTATCCCTATATATATCATAAACAAAATAAATAAGAATTTTGGTTAAAACCACTGTTGATGATGCACTGATATTCAGGGTACCTGCGATGTGTCAAAAAGCTGCCATTAGCATGACCAGAACCGTCACAGCCTGGTGTTGGGCAAGATGGGCCCTCTGTCTTGAAGGCCTTCCAAGAGAAGGGTGTGCCGTTTAGAAGGCCTTCCTTCTGCCGACGTGCCGCTAGTGGACATCCATAAGCACTGCGATGAGTGGCGTACTTCCCACTGATGTGGCCCAGGCTATCACAGCCAGGAACAGGACATCTGTAGCCAGGTAGAAAACATTGTCAGGCTTGTTTGGCTTATGCTAACACAAGATATTTTAAATTTGGTACATGAATTTAGACAATGGCCTCTAAATGGGTTAAAACAGACAAATGTGTCATTTAGATAAATGACACATAATATGTAATTTACATAATATGTTTTACAACATTAATAAATGTTTTGGAAGTCATTTTTTTTATCAGGAGCTATGTTGTAGGATGGTTAGATCCTTCAATTAATAATAGTAAAATAAGAAAAGATTTCTGTGTCCTTTCTGAAATACAAACATCATTGAAATGAAATTTTTCTACAGGAAAGAATAGATGCATAGTTTTAAAATAAACAGGATATTATCATCTTCACAGGGTCAGTGTGCTCAGTCCTCCTGGGAGGACCATCGTTCATCTGAATCATCATAATTCATCTTCTGATAATTAATATCTATAATACATTTCTTTTGAGCCAAAGTAAGCCAAATTATAATCTAACACACACACACACACACACACACACACACACACACACACACACACACACACACACACACACACACACACACACACACACACACACACACACACACACACACACAG
>VURO01020349.1:11477-33218 GCA_015108175.1 Pelvicachromis taeniatus
TTGTGCTCCTTTGTTTCTCGGCCTTGTTTCTTCACAGGAAAGCTGTCACACTCCAGTTTTGTGGCAGTTTCATTTTTGTGTCCTAATCTAGATGTATATTTGGTGGAAAAACAAACACCCAATTATCTTGTTTCCTTAAGTTTGATTTTACTCCAGTGTAGTTTTAGAAACTTGAGTGATTAAATTTATGTAATGTCTATTCTGGCAGCTGGAAAAATGCATGGATATTAAGCAACTTCAGCTTTTTAAAGGCATCGTCTGAGGCCACATTCTGTCCTGTGTATACTGCTACAGCGCTGAATGCTTATTTTAAACAAGTCTAGTTTTAAACCATGAGGGCAGTACAGATTTCCTGTAAAATGGGTCAGGCACACACCTTTGGCTTTGAGCTTAGTAACCCCGCCCTGCATGCTTTTCCAGTCTTTTTCCAGCTAATGAGAAGAAAGTTGGCTTAAAAGGGGGGGGAGGCTAGGAGTTTTCTACAGGATAAACTGAGGACCTACAACAAGCCCCAAAGGAGTTTAAGTACATCTTGCCATAGTGGTATGGACCTCCGTTTCCCTTCAGAACTGCCTATAATAATTAATCGTATGGATTTTTGTTTTTACTGAGATTTTGTTCCAAATCAACATGATGGCATCAAACCGTTGCTGCAGACTTGTTATCTGGAAGTCTTTTACTTTACCACATGCCGAAGGTGCTCTTCTGGTTTGAGGTCTGGCAACACTTGAGGCCATTTGAGTTCGAATTTTCATGTTCAAAAACTAGTTTGAGATGATTTGAGCTTTGCCAATGGTGTATTGTCCTGCTAGAAGCAGCCATCCAATGAGTTCATTGTAGTCAAAGAGATGGAGTAGCAATACACACGTGGGCTGTGGCATTTAAATAATGCTCAGCTGGTACTAAGGAGCCCAGAGTGTGCTCAGACAACATCATACAACCACAACCAGCCTGAACTCCTGCTTTCATGTTTCAATTCTGACCTTAACATCCAAATGTTGAATGAGGTTGTTCTTCCTCCTCCTCCCTGCAGTGACTCAGTGCAATGGTCCAGAGAAGTTCAAGTGTCGCAGCGGGGAGTGCATAGAGATGAGCAAAGTGTGCAACAAGGTCAGAGACTGTCCCGACTGGAGCGATGAACCGATCAAGGAATGCAGTAAGTGTGTTTCTATTTTTAAATTAAAAATTTAAACTTAATTCATCCATGACTGGTTTTTCAAAGTCTGGATCATTTCCCTAGAAGGTCAGACTTGCTCCTTTTCTCTACAGACTAGGAAAAAACCCTCATATCTCCCACATCAGTGAGCAGCAAGCTCAGAACAGCATGAACAACTCAGTGGGGTCTGGGAAGCAGTGACTTTTAGTGGTCAAAGCATCAAGGGCCTGCAGTGTTCCTATCAGAGTGGCATGCCACATGACCAAAATAAATGAGTTTTTTTCCCCCCCGTTTTCATATTTTCCCAATTATGGGCAAATATAAATGGTGCTCTTAATTTCAGGTGCAGTCATCCCCAGAGTCTTATATAATGTGAAAATGTCACTGCTTGCAAACGTCTTCCGATATTTTCCCAGATGAGACTTCCAAACTTCAGTGATGTAAAGCGGTTTGAAATGTGTAAACTGGAGTTTCCAGAAAGCTGATTTTGACATTGATGCTTCACTGCAAAGGAAAGAAGAAACATGTTCAGGAGATGATCGGCTTTTCAATGAGTTCAGATGTCTTTTCCCGTGGGCCCGAAAGTATCCGGGAGAGTTTATTTCAGGCGATGACATTCCTCTGTGCTACACATGGATTTATGCTGATACTATGTGGATTTTTTATTTTTTTACATAAATCAACCATGAATCTTTCATGTGTCCTACGGTTCAGGTCTAAATAATTCTCTTTCATGAATCAAACAACTCAACCAAAAGTGACTATCAGGCTTTCCACAATCAGAATACTAAATGTATGAATTCTGCTGCAGCTCAAACTGATGAAAAGATCTGCAAATAATATAAAAAGAAATCTACAATCATGAAGAAACCTTCACAAATTTGCATGATAATTCATCACTATTTATGTATGACTAATACAGAATGTTGTACAGAACTTGTGTATATTGTTGAAATGCATATTGGGGTACATATTATTCTTGGTGGCCAAACAGTGCTCAAATAGAAATGAGAAGCAATGGTGGGTTTAAAAAAATAAATAAATAAAAGAAATTTAACAAAAAAAGCTAAACTTGATCTGACATGCTAAACAACCCTTTAGAAATGTAGCTGTAGCTTGAGCACATGAAAGGCTGTACTCCTGTGGCTCATTAAGCCTTACACCTTAATAAATCACACTGTATATGCTTAATGATGGTAAATATCAACCATCTCTGTACTGACACACTCGGCCCACGGATAAACTAAAGCACCGTGAACTGAAGTTCACGTCAGTTTGTTCTAAGCTAATGTCGTGCTGAGGGATTTTCTTCAGCTCGTCATGCATTTGGTTCATTTTTCTCCTATTTTAGCCTCGGGAGGTTTTTAGATACTTGTAGAGATTTGCTCCGACCACCCAGAAGCTGCACATGTGCTTACTGTTGTGATCGCAGGATTCTGGGAGGTCGGTCACTCCCTGCTGTTTAGTTTGTTCTCATAACAATTACAGTTATGAGACAAACATGGTCTTGGTGCTGGAAGGTACAGCCTTGGACTTTTTGCTGACGTAAATGATGGTCGGACAAGTGGATGTTAAAAGAGGTTAATCCTGATGAGGCCAGCAGTTGTTGGTTCTTATTGCCTGTTGCTTTCATACGTGCTCTCGATGTATAAAGAACAAGGTGAGGCCATCAAAACGCTCATTCCTTTAATATAAGAGGATGAAATTGCAGTTGTTGGGTTTTTGTGTTGAACCACATTTAACAGTAACTGGGGCCACACCTGTTTACCCATCTTTCATTATGGCGCTGTGATGCTCCAAAGGCCTCAATGCAACACTGGTTCATGCCTCTTAACAAACGTCTTAACAAATATTTCTTTTAAAATGGTTGGCGTAAACTGAAAATTTGTTTTAAATAAAAGCAGTTGGTGTCCAAAGAGAACATTTAAAATACATTTTAAAGCTTTAATAAGAACTTGTGTCTCTCCTTGGAAACAAAATTATTAAAAATTATGAATGGCTGAACAGTTGCTCCTTCGTCACTCTGGTTTTCCATTGGTTGCTTATTTTCTGGCTACCTTACACAGTACATTGCTTCACATCCACACTGGTTACTGATTAACTACTGATGCATATTTTAGTCTTTTTGGTTTTGTTTTCTTGAAAGTCATGCAGCTTTTCCACATTGTTCCACCCTCTGAACCTGCTAACAAGAAATGCCAATTCATAATATTCTTCAAACCTCTTGTGGTTTGAAGTTGAGTCTTTCAGTAAATATAATCCTTGCTTAGCTTTGACTCCTCCCAAACCACCTTATCTTAACCTTTTTAGATCTAATTAGGCACACACGTAACTACAGAGCTGTTTCCTGTGTTCCAGATTTTAATGAGTGTCTCCTGAACAATGGTGGCTGCTCACACATCTGCAAAGACATGGTGATTGGCTACGAGTGTGACTGCACACCTGGACTCCAGCTTATCGACCACAAGACCTGCGGAGGTATGTGATCTCTGCATTACAGTTTGATGAAAATTGTATCTTTTTTGCGTTTTTCACCAGTTTTGACAGCACTGCAGTATTTGCTGTTAGGAAACGATTACTCAACGTGGGATGAATGCATTTTTCTAAAAGACCCCATCTGAATGTACACAAGTGTAGGCATCCTTCCAAAAACCAAAAAACTTTAATACACTGAATTCGATAATGTAAAAATGTGGAGACTTCATGAAAACTGCATTACTCTTGTCCTCCTCTAAAAGATGTCTAATCACAGGGTGGGTCAGACACAGTGGGCTGCTGGTGTCGTGCACTTCTGGCCTCTGAAGGGTTGGGCATGTAATGTGATTGGGCGTGTTGTCTGTTTTCCTAAAAGCAGAAATCCTCTTGGTTACGTTTAGGAGGCGCTGATCCGTCACAGTCCTGTTATTGAGCCAATCTTTGCCTCAAACGCTGCTTTGGATATTTGGTAAACGTGTATAATCCCATCTGCATGAACCCCACTGGTTCCACAGAGGCGTTTAATCTACTCCAGGATGTAGAATCATCACTAAACTCTGGAAAAACGTTTGACAAATTTACATCCAATTCTGATGAGAGCCGCTCGTCGAGTGTTCTGGCAAAACACCAGCAGCAATTAAAGCTAGTTTTAATTTGCATTTTGTGTATTCGAGGCTCAAATCACTTTACAATCTCATGCAGTAGGAATCCCAGGAATGTTTTATTTTTGATAAGCAAGATGAAATTTCATCAATTAACACAGACTATACAGCTGTTGAGCCCCCATAGAAAGATCTGATTATTCAAACTGAGGCATTAGCAGATTTGATCGATTAAACATGCCACATACCAGCTGTTCTTTCTTCACACGTGCCTTATGATTCGCCTTTCCGCTCCTTTTCTGCAGATATTGATGAGTGTGTAAACCCCGGCATTTGTAGTCAGATCTGCATCAACCTGAAGGGAGGATACAAGTGCGAATGCCACAACGGCTACCAGATGGATCCGACCACCGGCGTCTGCAAGGCTGTTGGTGAGTCAGGAGCTGAGAGAACGTATTTAATAAAAATAAATAAAATTTTCACCTCCAACGTTTTGATTATATTTTAGTGTGAATTGTTGGTTCTGCTGCTTCACCCAGTATAGTAGTGAGTTGGAACTGTCTGGATCATCCCTCGAACTAAACAAATGTGGTGTCTTGTAAAAAAATAGGTCTGAAAAAGTGTTTCTGAAGCCTTGAGTTATGTTATTTCTCAAACCCTGTTGAGCCACACATGACATGAACGGATTGTCTCAAACATCTAATCATAATGCATTTAATTCCTGCTGTCAATAGTAACAGTCTGAGCTGACCCCTCAGATCCTGCAGGAATAATCCTGAGCATTGCAGCTTTGGGCTCTTTTGAAAGATTTTGTTGAAATATAATCTTCATGGCTGAAAAGACATTTCAGGATAAATTCATGTACTTAAAGTAACTTTTCTTTTTAATGCTCACATATGTCTTGTCATAGTTATGAACATATGTCATATTGTTCATAACTGGAGACGTCTGTCCAGTACAGACCCAAAAATGTGGCTTTGTCCATTGTGATCCAAAATTGAGCCTCACTCACACCTACATAAACTGCTGCATCCAGTGTTTGAGCTGCAGTGGTCTTGATGACACTGAACCTTTACAGACTGCTGATGTGACTGAACTGTCTGATCAGGGTCATGACCTTTGGTGTGCTTCTAAGGCATATGATTTGCTGCCAGACAGAAAAACAACTAGTGATTCACGCTCAGTGTCTGAAGGCGTTCGACTCCATGTGGGAGAAAATTGTAGACACTGATTTGGTTTGTCATCACTTATAACCAGGAGTTTTGAGCTTCTAGGTGACAAACTGCTTCAGAAACATCGATTTGCAGTCCTGAAAACACACCCACGTGTGTCTTTATGTTCTGGGGGGAGGGGGGGGGGGGAGGGAGAGAAAAGAGTTCACTCAGATTCTCCAGCTCCTTTATTGCCAGCGGGCTTTTGCTCCAAAGTGCAACAAGTTCACATAGTTGACTCAAAATGGTCCATAATTTGAATATGCAAAATAATGATGGTGCCTTTTGTATGTCAAATCAGTATTAAACATTTCGGCTTGTTTACTGCTTTAAAACAAAAAGGTTTTTTTTTTTTTTTTTAAATGTCTGTAGCAGGGATGTTTACAGCATATTTAGGGTCCACACATTGAAATGGTCAGTTTCTCTTTTCTGAAAGGGGAGTTGAAATGTACTCGGCCTAATATGTATTTGACAACACAGGGTCTGGTGTTATCTGACTGGAGGTGGTTATGTCATCCATTGTAGGTTTTATCACGTGTCTTCTGCAGTAAAAAAAGGCTTAATTGTGCAGCTTCTTGACAAAGATGATGCCTGTTCCCTTCCCTTCCAGTACTTGACTAATGAATAGAAAACAATTGATGAAAACACTTTGGAAAGGCGATTGTTGTTGTTTGTTTGTTTGTTTGTTTTTTGTATTTAAACAAAAAAAAAAAATATTAACTGGTTCTACCAGGGATCAAGGGCTGCAGTCACCTCTCATTTAATAACCCTTTTCTTGTCCTCAGGTAAGGAGCCCTGCCTGATCTTTACCAACCGCCGTGACATCCGTCGACTGGGCCTGGAGAGGAAGGAGTACACTCAGATTGTGGAGCAGCAGAGAAACACGGTAGCTCTGGATGCAGACTTTGACCAGCAGACAATTTTCTGGGCTGACCTGGGCCAGAAGGCGATCTACAGGTAGGCAATCGGTGATTAGAGTGTATGACGCTGGCAAACAGTATTATTGTAGGACTATGGGAGACATAATTTTACTGGGCTGCTTGCAGTACAGTTTTGAATTTTATGTGATATAGAAGTCTCAAAGTGTGAAATACTGGGAGTTGTTTAAAAAGGACTAAGTAATTAAATGGTAAGGTATGATTATCACTGCTAACAAAATATTTCTTTGGGCGTTTGTTTTTAGTCAAATTCAATCATGAAAGGGTGTAGCAGAGTTTGGAAAACCATGTGAATGGATAAATTATGTACGCGTCTGTGTCCAATGATGAACTTCTCCACTCAGCACTCTTCTGGACAAGCGTGTGGATGTTGGCACCCATAGGAAAGTGATCGACAACGTACAGACTCCAGTGGGAATCGCTGTGGACTGGATCTACAAGAACTTGTACTGGTCTGATCTCGGAACCAAAACCATCTCTGTGGCCAGTTTCAATGGAACCAAGCAGAAAGTTCTGTTCAACAGGGGCCTCAAAGAACCGGCCGATATTGCTGTGGATCCGCTGTCTGGGTGAGTGGACGGCTCATTTTGGTATCTGATGAAACCCTTATCTCCTGCTGATGGTCCAATTGTCCTCATGATTGTGTTGGTCCTGCAGGTTTCTGTACTGGTCTGACTGGGGAGAGCCAGCCAAGATAGAGAAATCTGGAATGAACGGCGTGGACAGACAGGTTCTGGTGGCGACAGACATCCAGTGGCCTAATGGAATCACACTGGGTAGGAACAAACCAACTGGTTGTTTTCAAAAGTCTTAAATTCAGTCTGGATTGGTCTTAAATTTTAGTGATTTAACTACAAGAATTTCAGCACAAGGGCTTAAAGCTGCCCCTGATTTGAATGCTTTGACTATAAAACACTATTTGAACTCTTTAAAGAACAGACTCTTCTGCTTCTGTCTTTGAAGAGGACGCTGCTCGAGCCCAGCTTACTGTTGTTTGAGGCTGTCGTGCGATCTGTCAGTCTTTGTGATGTTTGCCCTCTGATGGGACATCACAACATGCAATTTGAATGAACTTTGGCTTTTTTTTCCTTTTCATCATGGTTTGTGTTCGGAAGGCAAAGCCAAACTCTTTGAATAACATGTTGTGCAGTCGGCTGCATGCATATTTTTACCAGGTGACCACATAAGAGGAGAGCTGTAGTCATGATGTATTCAGTTTTGGTGAGCTGGTGTATTCATAGTAATACTAGTCAATAGAGAGTCTTTTTTTTTTTTCTGGTTTTGTTTTGATATTAAGTCATTGCCAAGTTGCTGTAGCAGCTATAGATGGTCATGGGTTGTTAGTCAGGCTTTCTGGTGAAATACGCTTTAAAATGTGTCCATGTTAATTTTATACATTGTTTCCAAAAACTTCAGAACTTCTAGGTTAATGCGTTTTTAAAAAAAAATTCATTTGTTTTGTTTCTTTGTAGTAAAATAGCATAATCTCAGTATTTACTTACAACTACAAGGTGCTGGAAAGCTTGAAAAAAATCCTTATACAAAAATGCTTGAAGTGTTTTTAAATTGACAGTGACCTTTTTAAAACAGAAAGAAATGGGTAAAGAAACTGAAGAGCAGCTTTTTTTAATTTATTTTTTTTAATTTTATTTTAAATCCCCATTTCGTCTCATTCCACTTGTTTTTCTGTCTGCTTTCCACTTTCCTTCCCATTGTTCTCTCTTCTTTATTCTTCCCCCTTTAATTTCTCATTTATTTTTCTTTTTATCCCAGATCTGATCAAAGGCAGGTTGTACTGGGTCGACTCAAAGCTGCACATGCTCTGTAGCGTTGACCTAAACGGGGACAACAGGAATAAAGTGCTCCAGTCTTCAGAGTACCTCGCTCACCCCTTTGCGCTCACCGTTTTTGAGGTACTGCATTTATGTCATTTCTCTAAGCCTGTCTGGGTCAGTTTATGTTGACAGCTGGAAGATGAATGTGTTTTGCTTTCTCTGAACTGTCTGACCTGTATGTTGGGCATCAGAGCTCTTTACATGCCATATCTGAGGTCAATGAACAGCAGTTTGCAATCAGTTACTGCAAACTGCATTTAAGAAATCTATCTGGGAAAACTTGTCACTGACCTCATCGCCTGTGTACACGAGCTTGTTTGCATGTTTTTAAATGTCTTTGGTGCCAGTCACCTGTCCTTGATGGCGTTTCACCTACCAAAACAAACTGGTATCCTCGTCAGCTCTCCGCACAAAAAGCTAAATTACAAAAATGAACATCTCCTGTGCTCAGTGTCTTGTTTGGTGCAACTCTAACACAGGAAAGGAAAAGCTACTTGCAGCTTCAAACCATGTACTGGTATGATGGATTTTGTGCAATGAGACCAATCAGCCCAGTCACCCTCCATGTATTGTACACAATCTGTCCATGACCCACACAGCCACTATATGCACACTAATGGAAAATGTTCCTTTTTAAATCGGTTTCTTGCATATCTTGTATAACTACAGTGTGCAGGGACAGTGTTAACATGTGTTAGTATTCACCAAAACACTTGAGGACGTTTGTGTTAAACTAGAAGATATTACCTTTCAAATAGTGTTCTGTGTGACTTTTTACCTTAGTTCTTGAATAAAGGTGTTTGTGAGATTTTCAGGTATTCCGTATAAAAGTATAGATGTGAACTTGGCCCTACATGGGTTACTGATATTACAATTGGAGCTGGGGACTACCAGTTCTAATTTTTGGGTTCCAGTTGTTAATAAACATGCATTTTTACTACCAAGCTTTCATTTTGATCTCATAAATGAAACTTTTTTTTTTTTTTTTCCCCCCCTCTACAGCGGCATGTTTTCACTTTTCAAACTTGCTAAAAGCGCAAAACTCTAGCGAACATAAAAGACGCTGCTCTGAGGGTCTCTAACCTGGTCCACTTTTGCCAGGACATGATTGAGGTGTTGGCTAGGTGTCAGCTTTGGCTCTCCAGTCTTCCTGTGGCTGCTGTGCAGCTTCCTAAGTGCACACATCTTCTGCTGTTGACTGCGTTAGATTTGCTTTTGAGGGCAAAAACACACATGCCTGTTTAGGTTCTACATCAAAGTTCATTAAATGCAAGATTAAGGTGTTGACCATATCCTAACGGAGTTGTTTCCAAAGCTGGGTTCCTCACTGCATTCAGACCACTTCTTCCACATCTAACCTTTTGGAAGCAGTCATTTATATGTAGCACTCTGGCTGTCTAATCGACCTACACCCACTCTTGTAACATGCTCTCGCTCAGACAGATGACCATTTACTCACACGATGGCACTCTGCAGTGAGGTCTAAAACAATCAGCACAGTTTATAAAAGTCCGTCCATTTTATATCAGGAACATTTATGTTAAAGCTAAATTTTGCTCATATAATTAGTCCATAAAGCTTTTCAGTGCTTCCATCGCTTTCGGTCCTTAAAAGCAAACTAAGGACAAGGACTTTATATAGTGTATTAACACATGAAGAATGGCCTTAACATAAGCATCCAAAGCCAAGTGGCGGCTTCATCAGTAGAACAT
The DNA here is from genome assembly GCA_015108175.1 of Pelvicachromis taeniatus. Classification (NCBI taxonomy): domain Eukaryota; kingdom Metazoa; phylum Chordata; class Actinopteri; order Cichliformes; family Cichlidae; genus Pelvicachromis; species Pelvicachromis taeniatus. The sequence continues at coordinate 21,407 of VURO01020349.1, forward strand.
TTTAGATGTGACTTTGCAGCATGCAGTACAGCAACACCCCACATGATCTGAGCAGATGAATTTTTATTTTTGTATAAAACGGTGTCATTTGTGATATTTTTATACATGTAATTGTTTCTAAGCTGTGTGTGTGTGTGTGTGTGTGTGTGTGTGTGTGTGTGTGTTGGTACGTTATGCCACTGAAATTATTTCTGATTAACTCGGTCATTTAAAAGTGGTGTTGGAGGACCTTACTCATATTATTGACTTTTTTAAAAATGCGTATTTCTTCCTGGGTGGAATACATTTCTTGTGCTACTTAATACTTTAGTGCCAACTTTATTTATTTTAAATAAATAAAAAAATTGCAGAATAAAGCCAAAGTTTTCATCCACAAATCTGCCCAAATTAGGAGGCCACTTTTCTTGTAATGGCCTATGTAAGTATTGACACAACGCTGACAGCAAAGTCTGTGATGGAACTTCAGCACTCGTGTGGTGACGGTGCTTTTACAGGGTCTCTCACTGATTCATTAAAGAGGTCATCCTGTTGCGGTCACAATATTCAAGTTTTATGGTGTGATTAGGACACAACTACAGAGGATTCTCATTTATGGCTTGAAGGCTTTAATCATTTTGTGAAACTTACGGATGTGTTGCGTTGACTGTGATGTTTAACGCTGAAGATGTGTACCTATAAAGTGTCCTCCCCGCTTGTTATTCAGGATCGAGTCTTTTGGACTGATGGGGAAAAGGAAGCAATCTACGGTGCAAACAAGTTCACCGGCTCCGACGTGGTTACGCTGGCCAGCAACCTGAACGACCCCCAGGACATCATAGTGTACCATGAGCTGATTCAGCTGTCGGGTAAGAAAGGAGGGAGCTGAAACTAGCAGAGCGGGGCTGAAGGAACTGACTGATAATAATACTTAAGCTTGGAAGTTTTTACTCCTACAGGCTCTGTGACATCACGGCACCCAGTATCTGAGCTGGTGTTACTTCTGAGTTAATGAAGGCTAATGAGGGGAAAGTAATCAGAAATTCCTGTAATTACACATGATCAAGGTACAAGGAGTGCTAGTGATGACAATTTTAAGCTGTAATCATGTCGCCATAATTGACATGAGTTTTAATGGCTTAATGATGGAACTAAGGTGAGAATCGTGTAAAGGGTTGACCAGCGGAGGCTAGTATGTCGAACCCCAATCTTTAAATTATCCTAACATGAATCACAAGTGGTCTGATTGGATTATAAAGGGAAACATAAGCTATTCAATCCTCATCAGAAATGGAAAGATGTGTGACAAGTGAGCGACATCCATCAATGGACTGTACCTGTATCGATGAGATCATCAGTGTGTCCAACACAGTAAGGCTAAATGTGCCTAATAAAGTGGCCAGTGATGGCATAGAAACTCTCAGCAGTATTTGTGTTCCTGATGTACAGTATATTTATGTATGCAATATATACCACTACTTTACATCTCCTAAGTGTGCAGTATTAGTTTCTTGATATAGTGATTATTCTGTAATATTACTTTTCTACACTTTATGAAAATGTGTCCTCTTGGTTCATAACAGGACAATAGGACAAATGTAGACGGTCACTGGGGATGAGATTTAAACCCTAATTTTGTTCAGTCAACAAACCTGTGGATATACTTGACTCAAAGAGGTTGTTATAGCTCCTTTCACTGTGGATTTAACAAATGCCATACGGTACATTAACTGAAATGGCTTGATTAGCTTTAATTTGCCCCTCAGATCAGTCTAATCAGAGCTGCTGACCCTTGTTTGCAGGTACTAACTGGTGCTCAGAGAAAGGTGAAAATGGAGGCTGCAGCTACATGTGCCTGCCTGCACCGCAGATCAACAAACACTCCCCCAAATATACCTGCGTGTGTCCCGAGGGGCAGGAGCTGGCTGCTGACGGCTTGCGCTGCAGACCTGGTGAGTCACGGCACCCTCGCGGGCTATATTTGTGTTTTGGCACTTCATCTGTTTACACCTGAACCCTGGAGCAAATTTCACCAAAGCTGCAAACTTGAATGCTACGACACAAATTTTGACATGTTTATATAACTTAGACAAATACCGTACTAATGATTCATTTGTGAGCATCTGAAGCAGGAGCAGTATTCAGATGTATCTGAAATGTGCCAGTAGCAGTCGTTTATAAAGTTGGATGGTACAAGTCATGATCTGCGTACAAGCTTGTATTGTAAAATAGTCGCAGCACTTGTAAAGATGTCATACGGTTTTGTGTTTGGTGATATGAAGCTGCAGATTGGTGAACTACATCCAGCTCTTAATGATCTCTCCTCAAGTTTGGACAAACATTTTCACATACTGCGATTATTACCATCTATCCCATGCAAAGGCGATGTTCTGTTCTCTGCATTTGTTTTGTGTTGGCAACTGTCATTAATTTGTATACACGACAGAATTTAGTTGCAGTCCTCATTTAAATGGAGTGAAGAATCTGGCAAAAACCAGACGGGGTGGATCTTTGCTAGTGAAAACGATGCTGCTGCTGCTGTTGCACAAACATTGGCTACACACTTGGCGAGCTAATGACATCGGCTTGTCATTAATGGTAAACGCAACACAAAGTGCTGCGTGCTTATGAGTAATGGCTTAAGATGATACATGCAGTATTTGGGCAGTGCCCAGCCTCTAGATTGAAATGCTTCAGGTGTTTTCCTACTTTGAGACTGGTCAGATGGGCTCGTTCAATAAAAGCTGCACGGCCAACCACATTGACTGTGTGGATTAGTGGAGCAGCCGAGCTGTCTGTGGTTCTCACACTACTGCTTCTTCACAAGCACACGTGTTTAGTCATTCCTGACAAACTCATTCACAAGCTGGCAACACTCGGCCTGCACCCCACCCTCTGACTGGCTACAGGACTTTGTGATTGGCAGGCACCACTCCATCAGGATTGACAACAGGACTTCAGCCACCATCACTACAAACACTGGTGTTCCACAGGGCTGTCTCAGTCCCATCCTCCACACCCTGTACACCCACGACTGTCACGTCAAACAAGGATAACATCATACTGAAGTTCACGGATGACTTTAGTGATCGATTGTGTCACTGGAGGGGATGAAGCGGCTTATAGGAGAGAGGTGCCCGGTCTGGTGTCATATGTGAGGACAACAACCTGACCCTCAACACTGATAAGACAATGGAGATTATAGTGGACACGAGGAAGAAGCCTCACCAGCCGCTGTTTATCCAGGAGCTTGAAGTGGAGAGCAACTTTAGGTGCCTGGGCGTCCACATCAGCGAGGACCTCACCTGGACACGGAACACCACACAACTGGTCAAGAAGGCTCAACAGCGGCTGTACTTCCTGAGGCTGAGGAAATATGGTATGTCAGCGACGATCCTCAGCCGGTTCTACAGCTGCACTGTGGAGAGCACATAGACCAGCTGCATCACTGCATGGTACGACAACACTACTGCTACGGACTGCAAATGCCTGCACAGAGTGATAGCAACTGCAGAGATCATCATCATCAGGACTCCACTGCCCTCTCTGCAGAGCATCTACCATTGCAGAGTCCAGAGGATAGCTGCCTCCATCCTCAGACCCCACACACCCCCAACAGGGACTGTTCACTCTTCTGCCCTCGGGACGAAGGCTCAGAAGTGTGAGATCTCGAACATCCAGACTCAACAACACTACTTCCCCAGACTCTTGAACAACTGTCCAATTTTAACAGTAATTTTTGCATATCAGGTCACTTTGCATATCAAGCTCATAGCTCCTCTGCACATCTACTTTACACTTTTTGGCTTCCTTCATTTATTTTTACCATTTGTATTTTATCTTCTATTTGTATATATTAACCGGGCATCTGTGTGGACAGCCAAGAAAGAATTTTGTTGCACAGAGATTTGCTTTTCTTTGTACATATGACAATAAATGCTTTGAATTTGATTTTCCCGCTTACAGCATGAAGTAAAAAGTAATGTAGGGTTATCAAGAACGTAAGTGAACGCTTGCTTGGCTACTTTCTGAACTTGTAGCTTTTATGTAAAAGCATCTTAAAAATGGTAACCACTCCAGTGCTTTGGTCCTGTGGGCTGCTGGGCTTGAAATATGCTGATGGAAACCCTGGACTGTGTGATCTTAAAAATGCAAATGTGATGTAAATCTAAAGAAAATCAAATTTAGTTGTAACATGGAAAGAGAATGTAGAGGGGGAAAAGTAAATCTTCAGATTTACATGAAATGAAACACAATTATTCAGCAGCAAGAGCACCCCGTCAGAGGTAGAGTGGTTTCCTGATGACTTTTGAGAAAATTGTGCACACTCCTGTCAGCTTTCATTTAAATCAGTATTGTGAATCTCTAGCAAAGTGGGTTCGGAAGCTCTGCTGTTTCTGTAATTTTGAAAATTTAAAGTCTTAAATTTTTTTTTACAAACTTAAAAAAAAAAAAAATCATAAAATTAATAAGACATTAATACTGCATAAGTATTAGGACAAATGGAAAACGGGAAGGTGCCAAACGTCAGTGGCTCTCAGGTGGCTGTGTGAACACAATGAGGTGTACCCATTCTGTGTTTTAAAGCAAATTTGTGTCCCTTCCGTTCTGCTTCAACCTCCCTGCTGCTCATTTCAAATATGATTCTATTAAAGAAATGGTTAAAAAGGAGCATAGGATTCACAGGTTAGACACCAAAACACAGAATCAGCTGAAAGACGGAATAAATTCAGTCTAATTCTACGGTTTTCCAAGCAGGTTTCCATGGTGTGCGCTCCCACTGTCTTGGTTTCTATCTGTATCCATGCCGGCCAAAAACCCAGCTGTCTGTTTGTATTAGTAGTCTGACAGCTGAACAGTAGCTGAGTCACTCGGTGTTGTGATCCAGTTTTTCAGCGCCTCTTTTTGGCAAGTCTCAACATCATCCTCCTCAGCTGCAGCTTCGTCTCCTCCTCCTGCATTGGGAAGTGTTTCATCCTGACAGCTGCATTGTGTTGGATCCTGACGTTGATCCTTCTTCCACTCCATTGTTGTTTTGCTGCTGAATGTAAACCCCGGCTCTTTTCCTGGGGGGTTAAGTCCCCAGGAATGTGACCGTTAGTGCTGTGGCTGCTGAGTGGGCACAACACCAACCAGGAGATTGTTGAATGTTTTAAAATCATGAGAACGAGTCTGTGGCCAGCATCTGCTGCTGTGGGAAGATTTGCCACAAGATTATGGAAGCTGATTGCAGGGATTTGGTCTGGTTCCGAGTCGGTGCTCCAGTTCATCCCTCCAGAGCTCTGACCTCAAACCTTTCTGACAATGATTTAATTGATACTGTTGCAATCATCAGTCCTTGTTCTTTATTGACCAAGTTATTGATTCTGGATTTATTTTCTGTTATGAAAAGGCATACACAGGTTTTTACAAATGCAGTGCAGCTGTTTTATCTCAGATTCTGAATGCAGAATCTGAAACTAGAACTTGTAAGAGAAGGCCTTGCATGTTGTCAGACAAACGTGCCAGCCTTGATGGATGAACAAAGCCTTAATTCAAAATCCTGAGTTGTGGCTCTGTGCATACCAGTCATACCACAGCCCGCATTACACTGGACCTGGCTCATAACACCAGCAGGATTATGTTAAAACGGGGTCAAAAGGGCCAAGCACACAAACTCCTGCCATAGTTTAATTATAATTCAAGGCATTTACCACTGCTGTGGCTAACGGGTCCAAATTATGAAAATTTCCCAGAAAGCAATCCTTTTCTCTAATCACTTCAGTTACTGAAGTGTGCTTTGTGCTCTGGATGAGACTGATTTTCATTGTCCAGTTTTTCTTGATTGAGACGGCTGCAGAGAAACCTTAGACATGTGCCACATGTCCTTAGACATGTGCCACATGTCTAAGGAAGGAACATGAGTGTTTGCCTCCATTTTTATCAGAGGCTCATGCTTTGAGATGCATGGCATGGTGCTGAGATGGATCTAACAATCCTGTATATGGAACCTACATGTAATATATTTGTTGGCAACCACCCTTGAATTATGAGACCCTAATCACTTAACAATATCACTTTAGTTATGGACCTGCATATATTCTTCCATATTGATGGCAAAACGGGTTCAAGAACGGATCCTTGGAGAACTCTACACTCTGTTTGGTGCCTTTTCCACATTTCCATTAGCACTACTGTAGTTTGACCTTGTGTCTGTACTTTGACAATAGAGCTCAGATGGCTTTAATGTGACTGCAGATTTTGCAAAAATAAGTTTCAAGTGGTGTTTTCAGTGTTTATCCCAAGCAAGACTACTCTTGCTTGCATCAGCACTCAATTTCCATCAACTTTGTAAGATTTATTTTAACTTCATGAAGTCTGGAGACCAGAAATCACCAGGTACCACTGCGCTTGTTACTGTTAGATGTGAGAATTGTAAGAATTGAACTAGTGCGGTGGGGGGATCAAACTGCAGCCCCCCCCGCCTCCTTTTTATTTGCCAGCGAAAGGTTGCCTAGAAACACTGTCCTCTTCCTTTACAGTTGTTTCTGTCTTGAGCAGTCCAGCTCCTTTCATTGCTCCCACAGATTATCCTTTTCACAGTGAAGCACTGTCAGATAGGAACCTGACGGGCCAATCCAGCGCACAAACTCTCCTAATTGGACTCGAGCTGTAGACCGAGACACTGGTTTACTGGAACATCTCCCTGACAACTCTCTGCACTCCTGTCCTCCAGTGTGAAAGTCTCTAGTTAGCCTGTTCAGCTTTCTTTAAGACTCTTCTCCACTTCCCTCCTTATTGTTGAGTTCTGGCAGTTGACAGTTTTTACCGCTTTTCTTAGTGTGTCATATCTGGTGCTTCTATGGGTTTAGTTTTCCTCAGATCTATTTATTTTTTTAATATTGGTGAATTTTTATCAGTGTCCCTTGGCCTCATGCACAGCAGGTCAGTGCTGTAGTGGTCTAAAGCTTAAAGGTGGGAAACTTGCTGGTTCAGTCAAATAAAACTGTTCAACATGGTTTCCAGTTTATTTTAAATATGCTTGAGTGCCCACTTGAGCATATTTAAAATCCCTCACTGAGCTCAGCCCAGCTCCCTGCAGCAGATTCCAGACTTTTCAAACTTGATCCAATCAGCTGCCTCTGCAGAGGGGCTCAGGCCACCTCCAGCTGTACTCTCAGAGTAGGCCCATAGTTCTCAGTGTGCACTGTGGACCTTTAGGAACCCTTTACGGAGCTCGCAGTGCAAAAAGCTGAAGCATCCACAATGTCTTTTCTCTTCAGGTTCTCTATTCAGTTTCTCTTCTGACTTATAAGATGAATTCTAGATGGTCTGCTAGAATGAAAAGAGAAGTTCAGGTAACTTTTCTACTTTAACCTAAGACCCGAACTAGTTTGTGGCATGCATTTTGAATTTCTTTTTGCTATTTGGGCTGATTGGGACCTCATGAATGTAAAACAATTACTGATCCCCCACACCCCCACACCATTGGTATAGTTAGAAAGCTTTGGTGCAGCATCCGACGTCACTGAGCATGCAGGCTGCTGGGGTCGCAGAGGGGTATGTAACGGTGTCTTCTGCATGACGGTGGTGGTTAATACTGTGGTTATGAAGATTCCCATTTGGGTCATTAAAGCTTTGAGAATGCGATGAGCTGTGCACCAATAAATTGTTGGTGCTCTGCAGCACACTTTACAACCTGTGTGCTTTGCAGATATACAAAGCCTTCGTATAGTGAGCATCCCTGCAGCCTGAGTCACCACCCCATAGACTGTTAGGGAATCTGGAGCTGCCTCCAGGCTCTTTACAGCCACTCCAATAACTAATGTACCACCCTGACTGGCAGGATGTCTTTGCCCATCGTGTGTGTGTGTGTGTGTTGATGCTTTGTTACAGTTTCATATAAAGACATTTGTATTTGCACACCTGTCTGTCCTGTTAAAGTAAGAGTAGTGTGGGAGGAGTTAAAATGGGATGTCTGTCACTCGCTGAGAGCGCCTCCACCTTCGTATTCAAAGGCCTTGTTGCTCTTTACTAAACTGGCAGATAACACATTTATCTCATTTTACAGCCGTCGCAGCTGGACCGAATGGGGAACTGTAGAGCATTGTGGCTGCAGTTTGGACCAGCTCTAATCTTGTTAGTGAGGGGGGGGAGTAATAAGCATTGCTCTTCATTTCAGGGTTTGGACCTCAAACTACTACTAAGGGATTCCTATAACAGTCTTTAGAGGCAACTGGGGAGTCTTTTTCCTTCAGACTACACCATCGCAGGCTGAAATAAGCGCATTTCATGGATTTTCTGACTCTGCTGAGACTTGGTTCCACTGTTTATCATTTGGTATCATTCATCACAGGTCCCATCGTTCTATAAAAATGCCAATATTGTATCCAACATTTCTGAAGTATCTGAATGAAACATTGTCTAATTAAATATGCTTTTTTTTTTCCCCTTGCTGTTCATACACAAACCTGACAAGCTGTTGATCTTAAGCAAAATACATACTGGAGGTGTACTCTTGGATTCTCCTGTGTGCCCAAAAAGTAAAGTTGAACCAAAGCCTCAAAGATTATTCTTAGTTTGCTAGTGCTGGGGGGGGCGCGGTTAAATATATATCTTATGACACATTGACATGTTAAAATATAAAACCTTTCTAGGGTCTGGAGATGTCAAGTTTTAGAAAGGAGATATTTGGTGTTGGAAGGAAAGAGGTGAGCTTACAGACACGTGTGGCATGTTGCTCATCTCTACTTAAGGCTATGCTCGGGGTTATGTTAGCTGATGCTTATATAATGTACCTGAGACTTTGATCAACCCACCAGTGGTCAGGGTGATGTATGTAGCAGGTTTTCCATGAAGAAAATGGAAATCTGCATTGAGATTTTTTTTTTCCTTCTTCCTAAAAAGACTGCATTTGAGTCTAATGATGTAAAACCAGATCTGTGTACATTGTGCCTCCCAATTATACATTTGCTTGTTTCCCATTGATTGTTTATAGCCTCCAGCTAGCACCACCCTCCTCACACCATATGACAAGTGTTATAGAAAAAAAATGTCTGTTATGGAAAAGGGAAGTTTCGACCTGACAGTCGCATCAAAACAGACAAAAATATTGTGCAGTCTGAGTCAATATAATTGCAAACAAAAGGATTAATGGCCCTCACACAAGGTTACTGTGGTTCAATTCCAGTTTAAACTTGGCCAGTTTTATAAATGACAGTGATTGATCTGCAAGTCTCCTTTCTGTGGTAGATAAAGGGTTTTGGAAACCGCTTTAGTTTGGTCTTGGCTGTTTTTAATATTGCTTTTCCAGTCTGACTTGTTCATTTCAAGCCCTGAGACGTCGTAACACTGCTGGCTCTGCTAATCAAGATCGTATTGATCTAGCTATAAAGGTTTTATTGTTGCTGTAGCTGTCCTTCCTGGTTGTACAGATGCTAATGGAGACATCCTGATTGATGCATTTTTATAGTGCGCTGCAGCTTTGAATCTGCTAAATTGCCTGTGAGAGTCGCCCTCTCACTCGTCCAGCGTTTGTCATATCAAAGCAGGAGAACCACAACAGTAATCTTAATTTAAAGATGTGACACTGCTGTTGTGATGCTTCTGTTCTTGGCTTGGCTTCCCTCTCACTGAACAAAAGTGGATCAGTGCTTCAGAGCATTTATTTACTAGCTTAGTCTCCTGAGATCTGGTCTATATTCAAAGAAGGCCTACGTGGGTGTGTGTGCTTTTTGTTTTGTTTTTTAAGTAGGGCACCCTCTGTTTTTCTTTTTTTTGTTTTGTTTGTTTGTGGTTTGTTTTTTTTGTGTGTGTGTGTGGGGTCAAAAGCATGATTCTTGGCTCTCTCTGTGACAGACCCTACTTTCAAAGGTCCCTCAAAGGATGCTGGGAAAGCTCTAATACAACCACCACCAGGTAAAACCGTCAGCTGTTGCCTGCACTGCGTTTGTCTCTGGCTCGCTGGGTTGGTGGCTCGCTTTAAAGCATGTTGGGCTTTGTTCAAAAATGAATAAAACAAATGGGCTTTTCTCCTCCCTCACCATGGATCAAGGAGGTATTTTCATTTGAATTGTAAACTGGGGAACAGCTGTCTTAAATGTTTTTGGCTACATCCCATCCTTCCCCCAATCTACTCATTTAATCAGCTTTTAATTTGATTAAAGCCAAAATTAAAGGTTGCTTGTGTCCATGGTGCTGTGTGGAGATTTTTAACCGCTTGGGGCTTCTTTTTTCGCATCTGTAATGCTAGTGTCCGCTTGTGCTTTGGTCTTTATTTTTGGTAAAGGAAAAACAAAGTTATACAATTTTATATTTGATATAACACAGCTGATTTCAGGTAGTTAACTTGTAAGAAATGGTCAAGTAGCCTGACGGTATCGATGTTAATGGGATTAATTTTCACCAACAGAAGGATCATTCTACTTGTCTTGCCTTTTATAGAGTTAAACTAGAGTAGTTTTCATGATTAACAAAACTCTCATGCTGACCCATCTTACCTCAGTTTGCCTATAGCCAAAATGACAGTAACTGTAGACGAGTCACTCTTGACCTGATGAAATGTTAGTCTGAGAATATTCATACATGTACATATCTGTAAATTCATAATTTATATTTGAGTACTTTAAATACTCAAATACAGGTTATGAATAATTCATCCAAAGGGACAAAGAATCTATTTAGCTTTATTAATAAAAATCTAGGATTTTGTCCAACTTTGGTTCATTCTCATCGCGTGTGAGAGGAAGTCCTCTCAGGTCTCTTGTTGCATGTTTAACATTTGTTTGAAACTAAGCAGGCAGTGTGCTGCAGTTTTGTGTGTGTCAAACATATCAGACTCACAAGGTCTAAAATGTGATTACTGCATAAACAACTAGCAACTTCAGTAACTTTGTTATGCAACTTATAGCAGCCCTAATCAGAAACACAAGGACTGCTGATGAGAGACGCCTCGTTTCTAAATTGGAGCTTGTTCTCATGAATCTCATATAGGCAATTTGACCATGGAGGGTTTTTATGCTGTGCTTAGATGCAAAAGCTGTTGTTTGCCTCCGTTTCAGCTGCTTAAGCAACAGTTCAATACGCTATTAAAAGCACAGCACATGAGCAGCACCTAGTGGCAGGAACAAGGAATCTTCATCACAAAAATCATTCTGTTCTAGTTAAAGTTTGTCATAGTCTGGTAATTAAGATGTGATTGTTATATTACTGCAACACAAAGGGATTGTCGTACAAATCCTTCAGGCATCATCAAGAAATGAAGTTATGCAAGAAGAGAAGCGGGCATCAGCAATTCTGAGACTGCCTCCCTCCCCCAACCCTGCTTTTCAAACTGATCTTAGCTTTCTTGGAAGAGCATAACATTTGCATCAACACAAAGTCAAAGAAGTCCTGAACATTTTTTTTTTTTTATTATTATTATTATTATAAATGTCCTATTTTTAGATGAGGTGTTGCAGGATGTCAAAAATCACAGAATAGAACAGAACAATGAATTAATCCTCCTAAATCAAGTATCCAAAGCCTGCTACATCCTCTTCCTCTGTCACTGAGCTCCATTGTTACTGCAAAACACTGTTGCATTGTTTTGATATCCTTCATTACCATAAAGGCACAGGCTGTAGTTCAGTTTGATGCGGCTCCAAACACTTTGTTCTGCTGGTGAAAATGCTTAATGTATTTAAACTGTAATAAGCAATTAAGGAGTCCACTTTACTCCTGACTCATTTGACTCGTTGTAGAATCTACTAAACACTAAAAACAATGTATGCTGGTGAATTTTAGAACTTAACCTGTGGGGGTTTTTTTTTGTTTTTGTTTTGTTTTTTTTTTGTTTGTTTTTTTTTTTTTTGAAAAA
>VURO01020353.1:0-10505 GCA_015108175.1 Pelvicachromis taeniatus
GTGCACGGCCCGCCTTGCAGGTGGAGGGCAATGGAGCGACTCTCCACCAGCCTCGGAAGAGCCCCGCAAAGTGGGCCGCGCACCGCCGCCCGACCGACCCAGCCCTTAGAGCCAATCCTTATCCTGAAGTTACGGATCTGACTTGCCGCCTTCCCTTAGCTGCCTTGTTCTAACATGCCAGAGGCTGTTCACCTTGGAGACCTGCTGCAGATATGGGTACAGGGCCAGCCAGAGCCAGCTTGCTAATCTAGTCTCTTTTTCGTGCTAATTCGTACGGCACTACTTTGGCTGGCGGACGGACATGTGACCAACATATCACTCTTTTCCGTGTCTGATCACATGCCTTTCCGCCAGGCAAAATGGCGGAACAAACCAAAACAAATCCTCTTACGATGTCACAAAAATCATGAAAAAGCCTCAGAAAAGCCGCACCGGACAATAAGCCGCAGGGTTCAAAGCTCGTGCAAAAAGTAGCGGCTTGTAGTCCGGAATTTACGGTATATTACTGTGGAAAAAGATCCAACCCCCAGCAAAGATCTGGGTGATTCACTGTGGGCTCCCTATAGTGGATGGATCTACAGAAAACCATCATTGTCCCCCTGTGGGTTAACCCACTGTACTTTTACTCCTCAGGGCCAATGTTATGGTTTTCTGTGGGAAACCTATAGTAGCTTTGCCCATAGAAAACCCATATAGGGACTCCAAAGGGCTAAACTGCTGTGTGTGCACAACCACTTTGGGCCTGTGTGGGATATATGCGAATTTACTCTGCACACACAGCCCCACAGTCCACCCACATCTACCCGCTGTGGGTTTGCTGTCACATTATTTATGATAAGTAAACATCATACATGGAAATCTGACTATTGTGGAGACGGTAACAACAGTGTTTTATTACACCGTTAGATTTATGAGCAGGCACCGCTCAGCCTTTGCTTTTTATTAGGAATGACAGGCAGCCGTGCACTGAGACGCTTCAGTGTTACTGTTACGATGTTACTGACCGTAACTGGTGAGGCTTCAGTGAACTTCACTAGATGGATCAACTAAATGTAAAATAAAAGCGTGAACCTTTGCCCTCTCATTAGGGTTCTCTTTCTAATATTATGGGGTCTTTTACTTGGTGCTAACTAAACATGATAAGCATCACTATCACCCAGTAGTGCTGTGTTCATGACCGAGAGTTTGTGACAGTTTATTAGTTCCCTTAGTCTTCTCCATGTTTTTCTTTGTGTTTTCCAATTTTCCAGTTTCTGTTTTCTCCTATTGTGTCTGTGAAGGTCACATGTTTACGTACTTGTCTCAGTGTTGGTGATTTCCTGTTTTACTTTGTAACCTTTTGTCCATCTGTCCCCGTGTCATCTGTCAAGTCTTCTCTTGTCTTCTTCTAAGTTAACCATGGTACCTCCTTCAGTCGTGGCTCCCCTTTGTGTTCCCACAGTAAACGTCTCTATGTGTGGCTGTTTCTCAATCACAAGTACGGACTCGCGTTCTCGGCAAGACCGGACTTGCCGAGAACGCGAGTACAGACTTGCCGAGATGTGCAATTGGAACACCATCGTACTTGATGATGTCACAGGTCATGTGAACGTGACAGAGCTGGTCTCGCAAAATGCATGACGGGTTATTTGTCTCCACCAAGTCACCACCGATGCATGCTCGATAAAACGGGCGGAGCCAGAACACATCCGGGAACTTTTCGCGTTCTCGGCTTGATGCGTACTTTGAATTGGGACAGTACTTGTCTCCGACTGATGACGTATAACGAGTCAGCGAGAACGCAAGTACACACAAGTACGCATATTGAGACACAGCCAGAGTTTACCCTTCTCTGTGTCACGTTTGTATGTCTCCGTTTCAGCGTTACTTTCCTGTGTTATTTTGATAGTTCCTCATCCCAAGTGTGCTTCGTTCAGCTTAGCTTCCCTTGTCCCCTTCCCTGTGATTAGTGTCAGCTGTGCTCCCACCCGTTTCCTCTTCCCTAATTGCCTGCATGCACGTATATATTGTCTTAGTCTCCCTTTTGTCATGTCGCTCATCATGCTGTGCGTTTCCCTTGTGTCATATTCTCCATGATTAGTAATTCCAGTTTTGAGTTCCAGTGCTGTCTAGCTGTGATTTGACATTAATTCTGCACCTGAGTCATGCATTCGGGCCCACAGCTCTGCCCGCCACACCGTGATAGGACAGCTGAACGGGTAAAAAGTGACATTCACTGGTGGCATGATATTCACCAGACCAGTAAGAAAACAGCTCCTTAGCTAAGTGTTTAAGAACAGAAATCCATCCTGGAGGGCGACACGGGTAGAGGATGGATATTGAGGATGTATTAAACATTTTGCTGCTATAGCCCCATCAAACCCACAATAGATGATCATTTAGGTATATTCAAGACAAACTGCAGGGAGAGAAGACTATTAATTGCCTATTGGAGAGAGCGAGCTGGGGGGTGGGGGGGGTCTGGAGTTTATTCTCCTTTTAAAGCCTGGTGAGTCACACTAACAGGAGCAGTTGTTGTCTTTATTCCTGAGTGAACTGCAGATACTCCACATACTGACCTTTTGTTAGAAAGGCACAACTTTTGGTTTGCTTTTCCCTCCACAGCACTCATGCAGGCCAGGCAGAACCCCAGCCCCCACCTCAAGCCACCCCTGCTTGTAAGAAAAAAAAAAAAAAAGACAAGGTGGACAATAAAGAAATTGAATTTCTTTTCCTGGCTGACTGTTGTGACAGGTGGTAATCTTTCCTGTACAACACTCACACTGAAAGGAAAAGATAAAAGCTGCAGTTACAGAAGTTTCCATATGAATGCATATTAAAAATGTAGCTCGCTGATGAAGAGTGCCAAAAAACACATCTCAAGTTAAAAAGGAACAAAGGACAATTCACAGACCGTTTAAATGAAGTCTTCCATTTGTCGGCCTCAAGTGAGCAAACAATGTCCTGTCACAGAGCAACGATTACGTATCATCCATCAAGTGTTGTGGCCAAGCAAAGCAGACAGATTGCAAAGGATGTAATTACCAGCATTCTCATTCCTGTTTAACACTTCATTTGTCACTTCTTGTTGTGTAAGAGCCAGAAAACGTGTGTACTGCAGCGTGCTGTAAAACTGCACAAACATAAAGCTTTCAATGCGTTTGCTTGTGATGGCTGAACAAAAGCTAGCTTTTTCTCTCGACCTGTGCTACAAACAAAGTGGCTCATCTGCTGCACAAGTGATACATCACTGTGTATAATCACTAGATCTGTTTAATTCAACACTATCGATTGCGCCGGCTTTCGTTTCGTTGGCTCTCCTTTGTGTTTCGCTACCATCCGAGCTGGTCCTCTTCAAACTGTATCAAGCACAAGACCCACTATAGAGCGTCTCATTAATAGAGTCACTGCTCTTCAGCCATGTGTCCTCTGCATTGGCAGGATTTGATTTAAGTCACACTTACAGGAGGGCTGAGAAGGAAGCAGCTACAGGGGTTGTCACTAGTATGTCAAACTTGATACTGATGTGCAGGAACACACTCAATATCATTTTCAACACCAGAGGGGAAAAAAGACAAATGAAGAAACTTTTTTTAGGCTGCCGTCTGGTTTCTAGTAGACTTTTCTCAACTTCAAGCCGGGACTTTGACACACTTTGACTTTTAAGACATGTAGAGTTGTGTTGTGTCTATAAATGAGCAGGATTGATATCATTTGTTGTCTAGATTTAAAATTAAAGTTAGTTTAACTATTAAAAATTAAAATGAAAGCTAATGTTCACCATTGTGCCAGCCAGGTTAACATTTATGGTAATTGTTTAATATTTCAGTGATTTTTGACGACGACCGATTCACCGAGTTTACTGTGCTGCTGTTTATGTGCATAGCTGCTAGTCGGGGGAGAGGCTGTGTGTTGTAGAGCAGAGCACTATTGGTATCAGTACTGCTGCAAATGACTAATGCAGTGGTTTTTAATGTCAATTAGTGCCCAAGTATCCGGGTTTGTTGACAAACCTGCTTGATGCCGTCCACAGTAATGAGCCGGAAAGTAAAAAACACGTATTACTTTGTTTTTAGAATTTTAGTATCAAAAGGGAAGTACTGGTTTCCAAAAATCAAACATGATCTGATAATAAAACCTTTATCACCGGTTGAGTCGAGCCGGTCCTATGTTAGCCACACGTGAGGCTAACGAGTGCTGCAGTTACAGGAGCATCTCGTTAAAGGGGCCATGAACTACACGTATGTAGTGATCCGATCCGCACACTAACCGCCAAGGGTCTCGGGGTTACTCGCACCAGCTACCGACCCAAGGCAAGCCCAGAATGAACTATATCAGCCAAAATATAACAAAGTTTATCATTTTAAAAGAAAACAAAACAACGGGTTTGCAATAAAAATAAAATGTCACCATAAAAGGTCACTAACGACCAATAATAAATAAGGTGCCAATTGTCTGATAGCTCGCAATCACCAACATGAAAACAGGCACTCGTTGTTTTTACAGACCATACCCCGATACATCGCAGATAAATACGACCCGCAGGGACACTTCTCGCAAGCGTTCTCTAGGGGATTCATTAATATCACGGCACTCAATTTATCTCGACACACAGCAAACTCATTCAAGACTTTGCATCAAACACGAGGCCCGGCTCAGTGATTGCTCATGGCCTGGCTAACATGGCACCAACCCAACTGACATAAAAACAAACCTGGAATAAAACTCTTAAAATGTGGCGCTTGATTCTAAAATCAACTAAAAACAAACATAACAGAAAAAAAACGGTGACGCAGTCACAGGTGCAACACGTCCTCCAGCTGACTACTCTGTGTGGTGGTAGTATCTTCTTAAAATACTACGTTCGTCTCTGGTGTAGGGACATAAACACACACTTTGCCTTTCCCATCCTAAGTGTTCAGCTGCTCAAAGGAGAGGACACCTGCTGC
This sequence comes from Pelvicachromis taeniatus, assembly GCA_015108175.1. Classification (NCBI taxonomy): domain Eukaryota; kingdom Metazoa; phylum Chordata; class Actinopteri; order Cichliformes; family Cichlidae; genus Pelvicachromis; species Pelvicachromis taeniatus. Next base: position 4,929 of record VURO01020353.1, read on the forward strand.
CACACCCTCTTTTAGACCCTCCCTTCGATCCCCTGGGTCCTAAAGCCTTCCCCGTTACATTTATATTATTTGACAATGAGCTTCAGGTCACTTTGCAAAGTAATGAGAAAGTTATGCAACGAGTATTGTGTCAAATAGCTTTCCCCAGTGAGTAATTGTTGTATACAGTGTTGCATTAATTTGAAGAAAAAGTAACAAATGATGTGTAATACGTTGTTTTCAGTAATTACTGAAATTATTATTGCACTGTTTTCAAAGTTGAATCGATACACATTTAAATGGAGGAATGAGTGCGTGGTATAGAGTCCAACTAAACTGCAGTGTGTGTGTGTGTGTGTGTGTGTAATGAAGGAACATGTTAGTGTGAATTGTGGCTCACTGATGATTTTAATTGTTTTTAGCTACAAACCAGCTCTGGCTGCACACGTGTCAGCTGTGGACACACACAGCGAACACGTTATTTATCAGTACATTTTTTGTGCGATTGCATCTTTGCAGCAATAAAAGATTTACCTTTCAAGTTTCTCCCAATTAAAACAAACTCTTTCCCATTTTGTTTTGTGCAAAAGCAATCTGGGAAACTTAATTTCAAAAGGTGGGAGGCTGAGTGGGATATTATTAGCATATTTATGAGAACTGCTTCAGTTTATATTTGGATAGGAATTGAATGATACACTGCCAAATGTTAGATATTACCACCAAGTGGGAGTGAATAGTGATGGATACAAAATACAGAGAACCACACAAACGGAGCCTGTAAGAAGTTTTAAATGCCACATTCTGCAATTAAAATACATGAAAATGAGAATTCACCATACGGGGCCGCAGGGGACCCAGTTGGCTTGGCTGCAAAGAGGTTGAATGGAAATCAGACGGGCTGCTGGCTGGAGCCTGGCAGCGACTGGGAACGCTCCAGCTGTGAGCCGGGGACCAGGAGCCGGGTTTCACGTTCAAAGTGCCGGGCAACATTATTCAAGAGCCTCTGAGCAGCAGGCTGAACTGCTCCGGGGGGGGGCTCTGCTGTGCCTACTGTATGTTTGAAGCGCTCATGTGCAGATACAGAGAGAGATTTCCTGTTCAGGCACTGAGTGAAATGAAAAATATATGGAGGGAGCTTCTAGTTTGAACAGGACAACAACCGTGTGAGAGGACGAGACTGTAGCGGTTCTCTAAAACAAGAACGAGGGGGCTTTTATCGAGAGTGGAAACGAGCTGCTTCGAGCTGCAACCTGACAGCATCAAAGAGCCGAGAGAGCACTTTTAGTCTAAACCATTAACACGCGCAACACTTTCACACTTCCTCTGAAGCGACGCGTTCAGCACTGTCGTTTGCCCTCTGACGACAGCCGTCCAACGATCGGATGCATGCCACGCATTTACTGAAACACTGCACTCCAGTGACCAATCACAACAGGGTATTTATTCACTCGTTCACACCAATTAAGTTCTTTAAGCTGGCACAGGAATATCAGCTCGACTAACAGAGGTCATTTAGAAGAACTGAATGTGACTGACTGAGAAACTAATTCCTGTCTTTGGCGGTTAGACTGCCATGAATGGGATTCCAGACAGAACTGAGGACAGCACCGCCCACAATGTGAAGACGAAGACCGAGGCGCTGATGGGGCTCAGAGGGATGTGGGTGTGGTGGAGGTGGTGAGGAGAATGATGGAGAGCACAGACTTAAACCACATAGAGTGGATGCTGATTGGCTCAGAGCAGGCAGGTGAGAGAATGGGTAGACTAGCGTGATGATGTCAGTACTGAGACTGACATCGTGGGAAAGTGGAAGTGATGTAATGAACATACTAGCAGCCAAACAGTCCAATTCAACTTTATTTATACAGCGCCAAATCACAGCATCAGTCGCCTCGAGGCGCTTTACATTGTAAGGTAGACCCTACAATAATACATACAGAGAAAAACCCAACAATCATATGACCCCCTATGAGCAAGCACTTTGGCGACAGTGGGAAGGAAAAACTCCCTTTTAACAGGAAGAAACCTCCAACAGAAGGTGAGGAACGATGGGAGGCAACAAAGAAAATGAATAAAAAACTGATGATGGTCGCGCTGAAGTTTACTTTGAACACTTCAGATCTGTTTCTCAATCCATCATAACTTCATGGATATATTCAATTCAGTTTTATTTATACAGCGCCAAATCACAACAGTCGCCTCGAGGCGCTTTACATTGTAAGGTAGACCCTACAATAATACATACAGTGGAAAAACCCAACAATCATATGACCCCCTATGAGCAAGCACTTTGGCGACAGTGGGAAGGAAAAACTCCCTTTTAACAGGAAGAAACCTCCGGCAGAACCAGGCTCAGGGAGGGGCGGGGCCATCTGCTGCCACCGGTTGGGGTGAAAGAAGGAAGACAGGATAGAGACATGCTGTGGAAGAGAGCCAGAAAGCGAGTGCAGAGCGTCCTTCGTGAACTTTGTGCATCTTCCAGACTTTTTCACTTGGTTTTTCTTTCTGTGCACTAAAATCTCCTTTGGAGACAAATGACTGTTCATGTTAAACAGCTAGATGGGAGGTGGGTGATGCTCCTGTCAAAGCCTGGACCTCCACCTAACTCCATCAAAAAGCAGGAGTGGAGGGTGAAGAAGAAACTCCGTCAGGCTCTTTTCTCACTACACCAATGAGTAAATGTGTTAGTGCATTATTTTAACGACTTTGGTTTTGTTCTCGTAAAATCAATAGACACCCGCTGGATGAATGACCGTGTGTGAAATGAATATGGGTCTGGAGAACCCCCCCCCTGCTTTTTCAGTATTGCCCCCAATGAAACAGATCCATATTTTAAGCATAAACAAACACATTCAAATGTCCTTGGACCAGACTACTCACACTTGTCTTGTCACACTGTTCACGCTCTGAATGCTTTTTATATTACGCAGACTGTGAACTACAATTTAATGCACAAGAGAGGAAACGAGGCGGAAATGCAAAATGTGCCGGAGTGACTGAAATGTGTGTGTTTAACAATGAGCGCGAGCGCGTGAAGGCAGGCCTGCAGTCAGTCACACTGCAGGAGGAACACCGAGGGCAGACACACGGGGGAAATTAAGACGCCGTGCTGATCTTTTGGTCGCTCACAGTGAAGTTCAGGCTTCAGATTCTTCATGTTCACACACTGAGATAAAACAACTGTGTGAGGTTAATCAAATCCTCAGGCTGCTGTATCTGTGCACAAACACCAATGCTCACAGGTCTCTGAATAAAAACATCACGAGCCTTCATCGCTAACCTCTGAATATTAGAAAAACAAGTGCGGCGTGTTTTCCTGAGCGCAGCGGGAGCACGCCCTGGAGTTCGCCGTGGACTCTGCTTTATGTGTTTGTCTCACGTGAGACGAACCTGCAGCCGTTTGATCAAGTCCGAATGATGACGTGAATCAATAGCTCACAGCAGCACCTGGATCCAAAGCAAGCGAGCATGGCGCTAATGGCTATCAAGCTAGCCTTCGTTTGTCAGCTATGTGTGTGGGGAAAACTTCCTGTGAAAGCATCCCGTCCACCCAGCTACCCACCACGTGCTCGGTGAGTCACGGTTGGTCTGTCCACGGGTCACTGTACGCACTCATCGCTGGTGACCCCACGGGGCCTCGCCATCGCGGTGATTCTGACTGTCATTACACGGAGGAGGAGAAAAGCCAAACACAGGGCACAGACGGATTAAGCACGTGATGGCGGTTAGTGATGTAATCAAAACGGACACGAGGCACGCGAAAGGAAAGATCCAGAAACGGAAAGAAAGCAATAACACAGGAACTGGAAGATACGTGCAGTGCGAGACATCATGCATCCACCCTCACCTGCATACACCTGGAACCTGTTGCAGCTGTCATAGTGCAGGAGGTGGTGAACGCCCTGGACAGGCCGCCAATCTGCTGCCGACCCAATTACCAGGAAGGTTACTGGTGTTTGTCCTGGACAGAGACAAAAGGACAAGAAGACTTCTATCGTCTTCTATAAAGACAGAAATGTTCACAGGTGGGAAGATAAACATGCATGTGCACAGTGAAGAAGAGCGTGGATGCAGGGTGGATGGGTGGAGGTGAAAAAGAGACGGCAGAAAGAGGAAGTTTGAAATCTGTTATGATTTACGGTTTGCAGGCGTGAGCACAGGGCGAGCTGAAGATGTTCAGATGTTCACCGAGAGGACGTTCAGGGGCAGGGGGACATCAGGGGGACGTCAGGGGGACATCAGGGGGACGTCAGCGGGACGTCAGGGGGACGTCAGGGGGACGTCAGGGGGACATCAGGGGGACGTCAGCGGGACATCAGCGGGACATCAGCGGGACATCAGGGGGACGTCAGCGGGACATCAGGGGGACATCAGAGGGACATCAGAGGGACATCGGACAAACCATGATGAAGATGTGCTGCGAGGCAGGAATAGAGTAGAAGAAGAAGAGCTCAGAGGAGGAAGTGAAAAACAACATGAGGAGGATGCTGGGACAGGGTGGGATGGAGGAAGATGAGCTGCCATGACAACCCCTTCAATGCAGGGTAGCAGAGGAGCTGGTTCGTTTGGGCGTAGGTGAGCTGCAGTTTAAGCCTCAGTGAAGACTACTGCACGTGTGGCATCCGCAGAAACCTCGGACTGTCAGCTGAGAGCTCATGCACGCCGTTTCTACATCCACCAAACAACGAAGCCGCTAACTCACATGACTTCATGTAAACAAAGAAAACAGCACATTTCCTAAAAGCTGAGAGCTCACAGATTCCAAAACTCCTGTTTCATCACGCTCCGACCAGAATTGACTGAACCAGCCCCAAAAATGACCACAAATAAACAACAACGTGGAGTTTGAGTTACCGCCGTCCGCTGCAGCTCGTGTCACAGCGGGTTCATTTACAGGTTTCTTTACTGCAGGGGAGACGATGGCGAGTCTTCATTTAGCAGACGATGACTTTTCAGCTGGTGGAATAAATTTATAGTGAAGGTGAACATTTGATAGCCTCATTAAGTAAAGTTACAGTACAAAAACAAAGAGTTTATGTATTTCTATTCTTTTTCTTCACATGAACCAAAACATCCAAACTCCCGATTCAGACTCATGTTGTCAGAAGATGAAATGAAACCGCTACTGCAGGCACACTCGTGAGTCACGTCTGTGCATTTCCACGTAACATGTAAAGGGAACCCCGACTATTACGACAAGTTCCTCTAAATATGTTACAAATGATCTCCACTACATAAAAACAGACTTCAAAATAACTACAATGTTTCCGTTATTCATTAAATCTTTGTTGTTTAAAACGGTTTTGGTTCCATGGGAGCGGCCATGTTTTTGCGCACACAATGCATTCTGGGACGATGACGTATATAAGTTGTGGTATCAGCTACGTAGTAGATTAGAAGGAGACAGTAAGAATGTAACTATATGTCATTAACATGTGTCCACGCCTCATGGACCTCTACATGATCAGCAGCTGTAATCCTGTATATATGCCACCTGGGTCTGGATAGGCTGTCCTTATGTTGTTTACTGCACATGATGGGATGGCTACGTACGCTAGCAGCCATGCATCCACCAGGTAAACTGTCCATATGAAGCAC
>VURO01020356.1:0-12877 GCA_015108175.1 Pelvicachromis taeniatus
CCGCGCACCACCGCCCGACCGACCCAGCCCTTAGAGCCAATCCTTATCCTGAAGTTATGGATCTGACTTGCCGACTTCCCTTAGCTGCCTTGTTCTAACATGCCAGAGGCTGTTCACCTTAAAGACCTGCTGCAGATATGGGTACAGGGCCAGCGAGAGCCAGCTTGCTAATCTAGTGTCTTTTTCGTGCTAATTCGTACGGCACTTCTTTGGCTGGCGGACGGACATGTGACCAACATATCACTCTTTTCCGTGTCTGATCACATGCCTTTCCGCCAGGCAAAATGGCGGAACAAACCAAAACAAATCCTCTTACGATGTCACAAAAATCATGAAAAAGCCTTAGAAAAGCCGCACCGGACAATAAGCCGCAGGGTTCAAAGCTCGTGCAAAAAGTAGCGGCTTATAGTCCGGAATTTACGGTAGTTTTTATTCATTTTGAACATTCAACTGGTAAAAGCTTTTCAAATAAGAAGCATATTTAGCATGTTATTTAAAATGTGTCATCTTCTGTTTTGTGGGGGGAACAAACGCTCATTTAGCATGTCACAAAAACAAAACATATCCCATGACAGGTCACCAGTAACATAATGGATGCTAAATGATTTTCTAGAGATTGTTTTCTGCAAATTTCCTCAATTTGGGTCTACAACACGGGGAGAATTCACACTGCATGTAAATTGCTAAAATGACATTGAAGCCGTGACTTTAGCCTGGTGAAATTGTTACATGCAACACCAAAATGTTCACCACAAAATGTTTAATATAATGGATGCACAAACTTCCAATTACCCTCAGCTCTTCATAATAAGATGAATGTCCTCTAATATATGGAAGGCAGTATTTTTTGTAAGATGAAAAGCCAATTTCCTGAGTTGTCAGGGCGCAAACAGGAACCAAACGTACACTGTCACATTACATCAGGCTGCTGGTTTATCTGCTAGAGGAAGCAAGAGAGGAATGGGGAGAGAGAGAAGAGAGAGAGACAGGAAGAGTGACAGAGATGAGGTGAGGGAGTGCTACACTGGCCAGCTCAAGCTGTCTGTAGTTTTCCCCTTCTACCCCATAATGATGTGGGGAAGGACTCACTCTGCATTGGGTTAATAAACAGTTATTCATCTTCAGAATGGCACCCAGGAAACAGAAGTGGGTTTGCCCTTGGGCTAATCTTCAGGCCTGTGGAAGACAGCCAATCCATCAGAGCACTATTTAGACTGCAAACTGCAAACTTTCTGGACCTCCCAAAGAAGCGTTGGGGAAGCAAGAGAAAATGAGAGAGTGACTGAGGAGGGAGTAGGTGACATAGAGCGAGAGATGGAGAGAAGATAAGGTTAAAAGAAAGTGGGAGGGAATGAAAAGGTGAGGAGGGTTGGGCTCCTAGTTCTGCTGTGATTTATGATGTTTAGAAAGTCAGACTGTTTGAATTAATGAGGTAGAATTGGTGAAATCGACCAGTGTGTGTGTGTGTGTGTGTGTGTGTGTGGACTTTATGCTTGTGCACCTGTAGGTCATTTGACATAGTCATCAATAATGGTGTAGATTTGAGTTTTGAAATTACTTTCAAATTGCATTATTACAAATGTATCCAGAGAAATGATTCATGTATGCTAACAGTGTAAGGCAAGCATTTAAATGCATAGTTGGAGCTTGTTTGACCTTGACTGAGGGAGAGGGAGGCAGGCAGGGAGACAGTTGTTCTTATCATAAGGTGGTTTATTGTAAGTGTATCAACAGCAACATCATGGTTGACAAATCTGAAATTCAGGTTTCATAGGGCTCATCAGTTTCACATGACAGCCTGCAAAAACATCCAAAAAAATAATTTATTCTCTATATTGCTTCCCAAGACTCAGTAGGCAAACACATTTATTACCTCCGACCAAGAACAGACAAGGTCACATTACAAATTCACTGGTGCTGCAGAAGGCGTTTTTTTTTTTTTTTTTTTTCCTTTGTCAGCAATTTGAAGACAAACTGCAATGAAAAATTGCTTGTTAGCGCTGACAAAATTACATGTCTGAACACGTCACTTTCTATTTAAGAAAACACGGTAAAAATAAATCACACGTATATTTTTCTCTTTACTTTTAATGCTAAATTTTTTGTGGTAGTTTTCTGGCTTTCATCTACATTTACACAGCATGCAATTTTCAACTAGTTACAGTTCTAACAATGTCAATGTTTATTCCATTAGCAACAGTTACAGTACAGAAAAGATAACTTCCACTACAGTGGAAATACTACAAACAATACAAACAAATAAGTGACAATAAAATGACAAATGAAAATGCATAAATATCAACTAATATATTTGAAAAACCCAATATTTATTAAATTCATTCACTAAAATATGTACCATGACTTTGGGCAGTTTCACTGTCGCCTTTCTTCTTAGCTATTACACCCATTAGACTTGAGTAGTACATGTTTTGTTTGTATCATAGCATCCTATCACACAGAGTGACTAAATTCAATTTTATTTTATTTATATAGAACCAAATCATGATAACAGTCACCTCAAGCTGCTTTATATTGTCAGGGAAAGACACTACAATATCGTAGAGAAAATAGAGACAACAAACCCCTGTGAGCAGGCATACAGTAGTAGAAAGTACAGCAAAAGTGGTCAGGGAAACATCCAAAAAGGTATTTGGTGTATTCTCTGGAAAGAAGAACAAAGACAAGGAGTGGAATAAGGAAGTGCACCAAGCTATTCAAAGGAAGAGGTTGTCAAAGAGTATTGTAGGCATATAGCAAAGAGAGAAGTGGCAAAAGCTTAAAGTGAGTTGCATTGTATGCTAGATACTAAGGAAGAAGAAATGACCTTGTATTGTTGCAGAGAGATTCAGCTGACTAGGATGTGCAGCAAGTTGGTGTGATAGATAGAGATGGAACCGTACTAATGACTGAGGAAGGTTGTTGTGTTGAGAAGATATGTTTGAGAAGCTGATGGATGAAGAAAGTGAAATAGAAAAGAGGACAGATGAAGAAATGTTAGTGATTTACACAGATGTGGAAGAAAGAGCTATGAAGACAGGGAAGGCGGTCAGTCCAGATGACATATCTGTGGAGGGGCTTAAGGAATGATGAAGTGTACCGGTACCAATTTTCACAAACAAGCGTATTCTCCAGAGCTTTAGGAACTACAGAGTGAAGACACATACCATGAAGCAACTGCACAGAGTTGCTGAAGTTAGGTTAAGAAGAAAAGTAACAATCATTGAGCAGCAGTAGCAATTCAAGCCAAGAAAGAGCAATACAGATGCAATATTTATTGATGGAGAAGAAGAGGGAAGGTGTCTTTGTTGAGCCAGAGATATGGTGCCTACTGCACAAGGAGTATGTGTGAGGGTGGTGCAGGGCATGTATGAGGACACACAAGAGAGAAGAAGAAGAGACTGTCAAGGTGCAGTGGGTGAAAATGAGTGCCAGGGGTGATTTCTATCAGACGGACAGCGGTGAGAGTGAAAGGAAATGTTTACAAGATGCTCGTGAGACCTGCTATGGTGTATGGTTTTGAGGACAGGAGGTAGAGAATGGACATGGCAGTCAAAGATGCAAAGATTTCCAATGGGAGTGACTGGAATGGACAAAATTAGAAATAATTATATCAAAGGGGCATCTCATGTTGAGCGGTTTGAAGACAAAGTTAGACATCAGTAATAGTCAAGATAAAATCCTTCCGTCAATCGTCATCAGTCCTGTTCCTAATTTCACCAGTAACACATGCGTCCATAGTCTTTGTCACATTTCCTTTCCACTCACACTCATTTAAGAAAGAACATTTGCTGCGATTACAGAAGCAAGTTGTTTTACTAAAGCAGTCTTTTGCTGTGTCTATTCTTCAAGTAGTTCATAATTGGCTGGCACGCATCAAGCATGTTTGGCAGACGATCAATTACAATGAAGCACACGTAACTTTCTGTTTTTCATCTTTTCATATTTAGCCAACGTTGTGTGAGAGGTGAATGTAAATGTGCTTTCTGCGCTTTGTCTCTGGCTCTTCACTTTCTGAAGAGCAGACTCCCACTCTGCTTCTGCGTAGTAATGTTCACTTAGCTTTCACTTGTTAAAGTCTGGCCATTATGAACTAGACAATTGTTAGCCACGAGGATATTTCCAACATCTATTTTATTTAAAATAGTTTTACAGAGAAAAGCGGACAGGCTGTTGCTCCCTGCATCACAGGACATTTGCATAAAATGAAGTTTTTGAACCCAGCGACTGTCAGATAGAGGCAGCATTTGTGTGATTTCTTTCCATCGAAATAGATCTTTCTTTATGTAACTATAAACGATGTCAAAAAGTGTATTTGACTGCAGGAAGTGAGGACTTTAAAATTGGTAAATGTGAGACATAAACACACAAACGCTGGCAAGCAGCACAGAGCAAAGTCACAGTAGAAGCCAGCGCACAGGCAATCGCCCTCGACAGAATTAGACTTTTGTTTTTTATCATTTTCATTAGTTAAGGCGAAATCACTTCGGTCCTTATTTAAATTCCACTTTGTCCTTTACATTTTCCTTTCCTTTTTGTGCTCACTTGATGGAGGGAAGAAACGAGTGAGCTTTGGAGGTTCTGTGCATAAAGCTCCACTGGCATGACACCACACTGCAATCAAACTTTTTGTCCTGTGAGTAATCATGGGTATAAATAAGGGTTTCTGGGCCAATTAGAATTTTTGAACATGATGCCCAAACCTACAAGGGTGACATGAATCTTATTGTGGTGAGTAAAATCAGTAATGATAGAACAGTACGTTTCTTCCCCTGTTTTTTTGTTACTGAGTCTAAACTACAGCCCTCAAACACGAGTCTGCGGCGTCACTTAGAAATGCTGGAAACCCAAACAATAGAGAAATTACATTTAGATTCAGGTTAACAATGTTCCAATTCATGACAACACTTCACATTTTAGGCATCAGTCGCACAAGCCTAGAGACCGGTCACACCGGTCAGTGAGACACAAACTGGAAATGGAGAACATTCCACGCCAAAGAAAAAGTTGTGTGTTGCTTTGAAAACAGTCTCAATACAAGAGAAAGTCTCACGTGATAAGACTCGGTGTCACACTTTAAGACTCAGGTTGAAAAGATTAACAGGTTACGGTGAGCATGCTAAGGTGGAACTCAACAAAGGTCTTTAGTCAGTGACCTAATTTTATTGTAAAATGTTGTTTTCTTGTTCTTGGCAGAAAAAGCAAGTTCCCAGGACCAATGCTAGAGTCACTATAACACTTTTGGGTCACTCCATGTGATTCATTTGGGCTACTGAACCATTTTGTCTAATAATATTAGAAGGCTTGCATCGTTATTTTTATTTATGTTTGACAGGCGCCAGCTGGAACTCATCCAGGTCAGCCAGAGGCAGCCTCGTGTATATAATTCCAACATGCTCAGCAGCAGAACTCAAAGCTCTGTGAGCCCATAAAACATGGAGTCTCAACATCCACATTTCAGCTTGGGGACGAGAAAAAACGTTGGCATTTTTGTCATTTAATTCTGGTGGATGAAACAGACGTTAAGTGTTTTGAGTATTGCAAATTAAAAACTCTTGAGTAGAAACAACGACATAAATGATATAAAAAAGTGGAATGTTGCCCTGCAACAGTATGATGAATTGATTCAATCGATAAATGCAAAATCCATCAAGTGTACTGAAAACACAGTGATTATCCACATCACTGAAGAACCAGTCAAAGAGACAAACATTGATTAGTTTCACCTATTCTTTTTTTGTTGCCTCTGTTGAGTTGTTTTCCCCAGATTAGTCCTCAGTATACTAAAAAGTTCAGTTTGCATGTGTTCATTGTTCATCCTGTTTGTTTTGCATGTCTGTATGTGAGTCGGCCACCATTTGGATTTATAGTTATTGTTTTGTTGCCACTTTTTGGATTCTTTTGATAGAACCTCTGACAGAAACTTCTTTTACACGTGTAACTTGGGATGGAATAGCACCCCTGAATGGGCACATGGTCAACGGGCCAGGTTACTCAGAACACATCTATGGAGAACTTACTGACTCCAGATGATGGTGCAGAGTAGCTTGGTCAGTTGCTAACTCATCCTTTAGTCAAAAGGCATCACAAGAGGTTCTGAGAGATCAACAATTTGAGCTGAGGCAACCAAGACTTGAAGGAAGGGCCCCGAGGAAAGGACTTGCCCCCTAGAGGAAAAAGATTACACTCCATTACAACCGAGAAACTTATTCCCAGAAGGAAGGCCCACCGTCTCATTCAGATCCTGTGGAGATAAAAGGGACCCACAAACAGCCCTGCAGAGTCATGATGCTCAGAAATGGAATAGATATTTGGAATCAAGCAACTGAGGATAACCTATTGCGAATGATCTTGGTCACTTAGGGCAAGAGATGGCTGGGGTAAGTGTGAAAGGCTGCATGTACTGCTCTAAGGGGACTTTAAGAGGAGTGCTGGTGGTTATGATTTCAGATGCCCTCACTGGGTTTGCTGACTTAAAGGAATAGTTGTTTGGCTAAACAGTTAACGAGATTACACAAAGGTTGAACGTGAGGCTTGAGAACCCTTAAAGTCTGAAATGAGAAATAGGAAGATGAGCCTAGGCCAACCCACGTGGACAACTGGACAACTTCCAGAACAGGGCTGACGCAACAAAAAAAGAAAAGGAAAAAAAAGGTGAATGAAATCTTCAGTAGAATATATGAACTATTAACCGACATTGCCTGTTTAGCAATCAGCCCTGATGCTGCGACTTCTCTGCACAGTGGTCATGACGCTGAACCCACGCTGGAAGTCCCAAACTGGATTTCGTTCAGTTAAAATCACGCTAATTTCAAACAATATGGTTGTATCACCAGTGCTGATAAATGGTACAAAGACAGCATTCCTGTTTGTAATTTTTAAAGCTTCTATTACTTATGAATATGTTCGTTATGATTTCTTTCGCACGTGGGCAAAATTCTGAAATTAAATGAGGAACAACAGAACGTGGACAAAAAAATGACTATGATAACATTTGATATCTATGTATTATCCAGCCTTCTAGCCATTCTCTTCTGCTTTAGCAACATAAACCGAATTTGAATCAACGTCAGGCCATAATTTTGTATAATAGTAAGTAAGTCATTATGACATTAATTTAACAAGCCAACTCATCAAATCAGTCATATTTATGTGTGCTTACGTGTGTAGGTGGAATCTGTACTGTGCCTTTTGGCAAATGCAGCTTTCTATGAAATAAACATGTTTGATCTGGCGTCTATACAATAAGACATGATAGCTGTAACTAGCCCAGTGGAGTGGACTGAGCTTTATTATATTCGCAAAACAAAAATACACCAGGCTGGCTGACATGCAAATATTCCCCAGCGGAAGTAGCTGTCCCTTGTGATAGCGATCCTGTCATTTGAGCAAGCGCCTGAATAAAAAGAGGATGGCATACAACAGAGGAGGACACTTTATCCTGTTGGGCAGAGCGAGGGGACTACTGCCGCGATTCAGAGGCAAACACAACCAGATACCGGGGATGGAGAATATATATTTGTACACGTTAACTGCTATCACACAAATGTAATCTCATGCCTTTTGGGAACATTTTCATTCATGGAAAGAATTTATGAATATGGCCAAATTGTTTGTTAGCAAACTGTACAAAACATCATCCAGCACAGCAGCAAATCACAAAATCAAATATTAGTATGTATAAATACTGATTTTTGGACTTTTGGAAAATTGGCCCCCAAAAAAAAGATTTTTTTTTTTACGGTGTTAGCCCTGACTGAAATGCATCAATCCCACCAACAGTTTATTTCGGCTTAGTTCCTGGGAAAGTTTGATATGTTTAGGGATGAGAACACACTATATTACTGAAAGGTCTTAGCTGACATTAAGGAGAATAGCCATAACCTCACAAATTAAGCCAATGTTGAAATGCCAAAACCTGCAGGGGCTGTCTTCAAAGTGAGTCATCCCCACAGGCTGACATGTAAAAATGCTTGATTTTACAGCACAAATACAAATGTTTACAGTTTCGTGACCTGTACAATATGCAGAAGAGCACAAAACATGATTTATTGTCAGATCCCTGTTACCATGTTACTGTGCGTAAATGTGTGTATTGCTTTTCTCCCTTTTGTAATAGCACATTGAAACATTCAGGCCTTAATCTAACACACTAGCATTAACAGACACAGACATTTCACTTCTATTTGTTACAGATTCAGCAGCGAGAAGTCACACACTGTTTGCACACTGCTGAGAAGGACCTCTTTGTTTAGTTCATTTCTGGGGAAATAGTTTTGGCAGTGCACTCACACCTTTGAGTTCGCCATACAAAGTACCAATTATGTACTCATTCTGATAACATCTTCCCCTCCTAAAATAAACACTTGTTAAAGCAACTATCACAGCCACAATAGACATAAATCAAGATTTTTCTGGTGATAGATTTTGTGCAATTCTCTGTAAAGACTTGTTATTAACATTTTCATGACTCATTTAAATATTCTCTTCCCAAAAAATTGAAATTCTCATTCCTGTCCACAACTTTAAGTCACGTAACTGAGACAGTGCCCCTTTAGTAAATCCAATAACTTTTTAACATTAAAAGAAGGCTTTGCGCTGCCGTAGACGTTAGTATATCTGACCCTAAATGTTTCTTGTGCTGTAAAAATTGCTATTCTTGTTTAAATGACCTGCAAAGAACAACACGGTTAAAATATGTTGGTATAAATTAGGATGCAAATTTTGTAATCCATCTTCAGCACATTGCACTGCACATTTTGCACATCACGTTGTATAGGACACCGGTTCTAAAATAAACTAGCTCTTCCCTTTTCCTGATAAACTGTCCTGCTCACTATAAGGTTACAAGATAGGACTGACGTTTGGAACATACCCTGATATTTAGTTGACAAAAGATGGAAGACAGGTGTGACTTTACAAGGTTTCTTCAGACTACGCCCACCACTTCCAGAGATTGGTTAATTTTCAGTCACGCCCACCAACTGCGGAGAGGGATAGAGAGAACAAAAGGATGAGACAGAAAATGAGTTGTGGCACATGAAGGCCAGTGGAGACCACGACAGATATCTTTGCTATCAAAGTAAAGCAGTGAGATCCGTCAGTGTACAGTAAGTATAAGCAAATAGTCTTTTAGCAAAATATTTTACAAAATACTTGGCTGAAAAAAACTCCCAACAAAACAACTTTTTAAAATTATTCAACCTTTCACCCCAACCGGTCGTTTCACCCCAACCGGTCGCAGCAGATGGCCCCGCCCCTCCCTGAGCCTGGTTCTGCCGGAGGTTTCTTCCTGTTAAAAGGGAGTTTTTCCTTCCCACTGTCGCCAAAGTGCTTGCTCATAGGGGGCCATATGATTGTTGGGTTTTTCACTGTATGTATTATTGTAGGGTCTACCTTACAATGTAAAGCCCCTTGAGGCGACTGTTGTTGTGATTTGGCGCTATATAAATAACATTGAATTTAATTTAATTTAATTATTCTATTTAATCAAGCAGAATTAGTGTTTTTCCAAACTGGAAGGATTGACAACAACCTTAATAAGATTGACAGGGCAGCAGAAAAATGTCAAAGAGCTACTCTGAACCTATTAATTGTGTTTTTATCATTTGCTTTTAATGCACAGTTTACTTTGTAATGAAACTTAAACAGCGCAAAAGACACATGTAGGTCATCCCAGAAAGCTCATGTCAGTATTTAAATGTTTATTTTCCACCTGATTTAAGTGTGAAAACTGCCTCTTCATCTGCAATTACATGATGCTTGACTGGAGTGTCAGCTGTTTATCTCAATAACTACAACTATAAACATTTTTATTTTTCATTGCACATTTCATTGTAATTGTCTTTTGCTGATTTTCTAAAATGTTGCATTTTGCCATCCAGGGGTCAGCAGAACTATTATCTTGCTTAAATGCATATATATATATATATAACCAAACATTCTGACCAAGATTATCTGTGGGGCCAGTCCTATGTATGTAGTATGCTAGCAGACCATTGAAGTTTCTTTCAGTTGTCCAGGACAGGTGCTGAAGTTTGGTTCCAAATAGACTAGTAGACTAGTACCAATGTAGTCTGTGCTATACACAAGGAATAGCAATTTGCCCTTACTGTGAGGGAAACAAAGAAGGTAAGCACAGTCTATGGAGACCTTCAAAGTCTCCAGCTATTCCTCCAGGAGTAGATGAAGTCAGTGTTTTGTGGGCATATTTAATCCATGAGAGGTCAGTACTCCAAGTGGATGGATTGGAGGAGGCAATGCAGCGTTAGGACACTCTGTGGGATGGTCTCTACTAACAGTAGGCCCTAAAGCCTTACAGAAAGCTTCCTAAACCCAAGATGTGAATTGATGGCTCCTGCCTGACACAATGTTCAGGGGAATGCTGGGCAGGCAGAACACATGTAGCACTAAGAGCTTTGGCATTTCAAAAGCTGTAGGTAGATTAATCAGGGTTATGCAGTAGGCTGCTGCATAACCCTGTTCAGGGAGGGTAAAAGTAAAAAGAGTGAAAGTCTCAAAATCAAGAGCTACAGCATATGCGGCCAGACCCTATAGGTCTAGGCATTGGCTAAAAAAAACAAAAATCAGTGGGTTATTTGAAACTAGACTTATTGCTTAAGCAGACTGAGCAGGCAAACACATAAGATCTAACATCCTTTTCCACTGTAGGCCACCAGAACATGCATTTAAGCAAGATAACTGCTGACCCCTGGATGGCAAGCAAACCCATCAGTGTGAGCCCACCTTTAATACATACTAATACAATGAATGACTCTAATTAGTGCACTTAAGCATCATGTGACACCTGACATGTATTTGTAGTATCTCTGGTCAGAGAAAAGTGCATTTCAGGAGTAGCATATACCCAAATAAAATGCATGGTGAAAATTCTACATGTACAAAAGTTGTTGGTTTGTTGGGAGTCATTTTGAATTTGATTACAAAAAACTGATTACAAGACAAACAAACAACAAATAAAAAAACCAAGAATACTGGAAAACATGTGTAGAAATTCTAGTGTGATCAACCATCAGCAGGATGTGCCAGATCATCCTGATGCAGTGGACCACACCATCCAGCCCAGACAACCCAAAGAATTCTCCATCAATGTGTTAGTGTCAGAAACAACATGCCCCTCCCAAAGCTTCTGAGACACTTTCTTGTATCTGATAATGGTGGGACCAAAGAAATGCAACCAATGACCAAAGAAGTAAGTCTGCTTGCTACCTGGTGTCTGGCTGGTTGGAAGATGGGAGTGGTGTCAAAATAAGACAATAGACGTTCACACCAGAAATGTTTTTCCAAAGATGCTTTCTCCCATTACTATTAGTTCCCATTGTACAGTTTGGTGTTCAGGAGGTCGCCTTTCTCATAAGTTTGATTTTAATTATTAACTTGAAGCTGTA
Organism: Pelvicachromis taeniatus; assembly: GCA_015108175.1. Classification (NCBI taxonomy): domain Eukaryota; kingdom Metazoa; phylum Chordata; class Actinopteri; order Cichliformes; family Cichlidae; genus Pelvicachromis; species Pelvicachromis taeniatus. Next base: position 11,406 of record VURO01020356.1, read on the forward strand.
AAAATGAGGTAAACAGTAAACAGCTGCCATGAACTGGAATAACTGGCATAAGGACCTCAAACACTGTCATGCTTTTTCAGTTAAACTAAACCTCTAATAGCTGATAACAGAACATGACAAAAAAACCCACGTTGGTCTTTCTAACCATGATGTCACCACCCATACTGCTCTATGATATAAACAGTAATGACAGCCTGCAAGTCTTTGACTTGGAAGTATGTTGCTGTGTTTTGGAGCGCAAAGTAGTCAGTTGTTGTGAGACGAAGAATAAAGTTGGAGTGGCCGGAGGCGGTGCCCCTGGTATCCACGACAGCGGCGGTGGTTGGACAGGGGGCCCCCAGTTTGTTTCAGAGTTTTGTCTGCCATGGCTAACGGGGGGTCAAGGTCCACCGAACCACTAGGTACCACCTGCAAGCCAACGGGATGTGCGCCAAGGAATTCTTGCCTGAGAGCCCCCTTCCTTTTGGACTTTGGGGGTTGGCAGGAGGTTGGTTTCGTTGATAGACTTATACCTGCACCTGTCCTGCCGGATGACCAGGTGGTGCCGGCCCAGCCCCCCTGCCACGGCCCCTGCCTTCCTACGGACAATGGACTGCTTTTTCCTCCTGGAGCACGCCCCTCCCGGTAGAGACTGAGTTGTCTTCAGCTTTTCCTGACCGCTCATGCCCTAATAGGTGTTCGGGGTGGGGGCATGTGTGGTGGCCCACTGGAGGGCTCCACTCACACCCAGTGTACAGAAAGTGTGTTACTGTGTTTTGGAGTGCAAAGTAGTCAGTTGTTGTGAGACGAAGAATAAAGCTGATTGTCAAGTGAACCAAGTTTGCATTCACATTTTGCGGTTTCCCAAGTTAGGTAGGTTTTTTTTTCCCCTCAGTGTGTTTATGTGCTTTTAAATTACATGTGGTAACATCTTCTTTATTTTATTACTCAGAGCTTTCAAATGACTCACTGATAGTCCTTTCACATCTGTTATGAGTAAATATTTATTTTTCCTTGCTTGTTGTCAGGGTTGCTGCAAATAAATAGATTTCTAACTAATATAGCTCACTCTATGTGAACAACTAACAGACATAACCATTTAAAGCAGCAGCTGTGCTAAGTTATCAGGCAAAGCCAATAAGCTAGTTTAACAAACAGCATTCATAAACTGTATGGGGGCAACAACAAGGACACAGATAGTTGCTAATTAGTGCTAGCTAATAGAGTAAAAACTTCTTGGACTGTAAATATATTTGGCAGAGACTGTCAATCTTTTGAGGGGAAGAAAATGCTATAGAGAAAAGCTATAGAGATTATAACCAAGTAAACTTATGAATATTGGTGCTGAGGTTGGCCATTTTGAGACTGCACCCAAGTCCAGCGGCTAATGGACGAATTGCAATTTTTGGATTCATTCATTCTCAACCACAGTGGGAGATGTGAATGGAAAATCCTATTAAAACACTCTAGCCTAAGGACATTTTTGTTGTTTT
>VURO01020357.1:3620-18111 GCA_015108175.1 Pelvicachromis taeniatus
AGTGTCTATAGCAAAAAAAAAAAAAAAAGCCCAATCTCTCCTTCGCCGCCCTGTGTTCTCACACAGCAGACGCTGTAGCTTTGTCTCGTCAATCCCACACTCCCAGAATTCAAACTAATAGAAACCCGGCCCACGAGCGTCTGACTCTGTCAGGATGCGCTACAAGAGATTTGCTTCACTTCAGCGCCTTTGAAACAGGTTTTTCCCTCATCGCCGTTGTCTGTTTGACTTTTAAAGACGATACTCCCGAGGAATATGGGCACGGCACATTCCGGGCTTTGCTGGTAGACAGAAAAGAGGAGGATTGTGGGTAACGCGGCAGACACCTGGCCCCCGACCGCTCGGCTAATGCTCGTCCAGCTCACATTTGCAGCTGAAATGGGCTTGAGCTACTTTCCGCGCGGCGTAATTCCCGGGATTTTTCCGAGGCCTCGATTCTTTTCACGAGCTCGTTCTCTCACCGTCACTGCCCCCCCCCCCTGTCCCCTCTTCCTTACCCTCATTTTTATCACCGTCATTAAACTGGACCTCCTCGCCCCCCGACAGCGGTTTTTATAGTCCTTGAAGTTATTAAACATGTATAATTACTTTTAGTCAGTTCTGCCGTGGGGAGATGAAGAGAGTGTGCAGAGGGAGAGGATGGAGATGGGGGGGGGGGCTAGTAGAGACAAATAGAGTTGGATTTTGTGTGCTCGTATATCCTCGTTCTTCATGGAGAGAAAGGGAGCACTGTGTGGACGTGTGTGTTTGCCCTCCTGCTACATCCTACTCATATTTCTTTTATTGGCTGTGCGGCGTTGGTGTTGGAGGGCCCGGGGCAGCCACGGGGACAGCAGGTGTGGCCTCGGTGTGCTGCGGTGTTAGAGCGTGTAAAGGCCCGGGCTGCCCGGGAGTGAAGAGCACGCTGCGAGCCATCTGAACAGCTGCAGAACGGTGGCTGGGGCCTCCATTGTTTCCAACACTGTTCATCTCCTTTTCATTATTCGCAGGCGGGCTGTGTTTGCGAGCAGTCTAATTTAATCTTTTCATTTTCGTGTGTGTTATCAAGCCCTTCGAGCAGGAGACAGGAGTGTTAAGGTCAAGCTCCAGTAGGGGGCACTCACCCGTCGTGTGGGCTGACAATTGATTTAGGTCATCCGGTGAAGGACGTACAGTAGGAAGCGGTGTGGGTTTGTGTGACATTTCGGACAAGGCTTCTCACCGAGCCCACCTCGTCTGACTGCGTACGAGCTAAATATAAACCGGGGGACAGTTTTCTGCTGGGATTTAACTCCTTTTTAACCGGCTGAGTCTGTCTCCTCGGCAGGGTTCGCACAGGTGACGTGACAGCTCTCATCCACCGAGGATGTTGGGGCTGATGGGTAAAAGCGTGTGGAGAGCGGTTTGGATTTATATATGTGTGTGTGTGTGTGTGTGTGTGTTGTCGGCTGCAGTTTTGGTAAGGGGTCGGCTGAGGACAGAGGGGTTGCAGGGTTGGCATTTCTGTCTGCACAGGGACATCTGGTGGACAAAAGTGGGATTGCAGTGCAGTGCTGACACAAACACATGAACAGAGCTCCCTTTTGTTGTTGTTGATGCTGCTGCTGCTGCTGCTGTTTTACATGTTTGAAGAGATGTTTAGAGTCTGACAGGAATATTAAAGTCATTCATGAAATTTTCTGCATTACTCAGCGGCACAAATATTTATAGGTTACATAAGCTGAGTAACATTTAACCTGACATTTTAAATCTTGCCTCCAGGATGATGTTGGGATTTGTTTTGATTTGATTCAGTTTTGCTCTTTGATGCTGTGCCGTTGTTCGTCACCGTGCTGCTCTGCTTCACTGGCCTCCCCGTCGCCGAGCTGCCCTGTTGTTAGCGTTGACCAGTAGATGGCAGCAGAACTCTGGCTTTGCTTCCTGTAACACAACAAACCCCATGAACTCCTTTTGTGTGTGATGGAATGAAACGTGCATTTATCAAAACGCCTTCACGTCCAAGCCTGGGTTGTTTTTTTTTTTGTTTTTTGTTTTTTTTCCCCTCTGCTTCTTCTTTTCGTTAATTCAAAATAATATAGACTCCGTGCGATTGCATACCGCAAAGGAAATATTGCTCCTTAATGAGATTGCCTCATATCCTCTTTTATTTATCTCCCATGCATATTAATGGGGAGCACAAACAGGAGATTTTCAGCAGGAAATTACTCACAGAAGTTAACCTACACAGATTTGTGTCATGATACGACTTTTCTTTTTAACAACAATCTGAATTATTCAATTATAGAGCTGCATTGAGCATACACACAAAAACATGACTTCCATATTGGCGTAAACGTGGACGTTCTTTAAAGGATTTGCATCGAAGTATCAAGTGCACCAAAGCTGCAGTTAATTATTTTCACATTTGAAGGCAGTAGGTGGTGCCTAGTTTCATTTTTAGTGACGCCTTTAAAGAACTTTGAAATTGGAGTATTTTTACTTTTTAAAAAAAAAAAGAGTAATCAATTATTAAAATTGGTGCTAATTAATTGTTTACCGTTTGACTTTGAGTGTTTTCGGCTCTAAAAATACATCATTAAAACATTTAGATTGTTTTTTTTTTTTTATCCCAGAATAACTGCCTGAGTTTCAAATGTGTTGCTTTGCTCTGAAAACAACACAGCGGGAGGAGAGGAGGAAATTCATTCATCTGTAATTATCAGTGGTGCTCTGATGTCAGGTACACAGCACACGCAGGCTTCCAGGCCTCCACCAGCAGCAGAGTGAGAATAAACTGGGAAAGCCTGCCTGCGAATGTATCAGCAGCTCTCTGCCAGCTGCCTGTCTGGAATAAACAAACACAGGCTTATTTGTTGCAGGCGGAAATAGGCAGAATCAAACTCTATGGCGCTTATTAAAAAGCTCTCCTAATCTTTTGCAGAGCACACATTGCTCTGAGATAAAGACCACCAAATTAATTACCGGTTAATTATCACTTCTCACACTGCTCGTTCCAAAGAGGACAATGGAGGTCCCCCCCCTCTCTTTTTTTTTTGTCTGGGCCCGCTCCTCCCCCGTACATAGGTTTTCCTCTCTTCCTGATAAAGTGTTTATTTATTCCTACAGTATATTTGGCACAAGCAACCTTTTCCCAGCTACCTCTGGAGCATCTGTACTTGAGCATGCTGGGAGAGAAAGAGGAAATATGATTTGAATGCAAATCAGCGATGTAAACACAGACAAGCAGCAACATGTTGTGTTGATTATGGAATAATATTCAAATGCAGAATATTCAAGAGGAGAGAGAGAAAAAAAAACCAACCTCAACAGGGGTGAATAATCACTTCAGCGAAACTGTCAATGAGTAAAAAGAGAAGGAGGAACATTTACAGTAAATAGGAAAATGACTGCACTTATGCGTTTGTCCTTTCACGAGGCAGCATGATTGAAATGTAATGTTTGGATTATTGAAATGTTTGATCCCGCTTCGTTTTTGCGGGTGCGTGACTGGAAACAGCCGCTTTGAGTCGTCACACTGGCAGCTCTTAGAAGCCGCGGCGCCACCTTTGACATGCCTTTAGGCTACGCACTTTACACTAGAAGGGTGACAGCATACTGTTTAGAGGATGCGTCGGATAATAATCTGCATTCTCACTTTTGTTATTGTCAGGAAATCCAGTGGAGGAAAACCAGACAAATTTATCCTACTGGGTTCTGTATGTGTTTATGATTTATAACATATGTTCTCCTGAACTATAGAGCTCGGCTATGGTTCAGAAAACACGAGCTGCACTGTTGCTCTGGGTGGGAAGATCCTTTAACCGCACACACACACACACACACACACATGCACACAAATGCCTGGTATTCATATCTTGTGGGGACATGATGCTTTCCCTCGCCGCTTACCTTAACCGTGAAAAATGAATGCCTAACCCTTTCCCTACACCTCACCATAGCCCCCTTATAACCCTGACACTGAAACCATATTATGAGTCTCAGAAATGTCTTCAAACTTGTGGGGACCGGGGCTTTGGTCCCCACAAAGATATGAAAACGCACGCACACACACACACACACACAGTCTTTCTTTCAGAAGTACACATTAGCCGCAAACGTGCAGATGAAAATAGTCCCTGAGAAATGCACCAGCTAGTAACAGCTGTTCCAAAACATCCAGCTGTTTAATGAGAATGTTTCTTTATTAGAGAAACTATGGAAACTATTAAACTATATATTATAATCTTTCCTTGTGTGTGTGTGTGTATCTGTGGCACAGTGCTGCCATACAAAGAAAGAACAGCTAGCTAACAGGAGCGGCACGTGGACTCGCTCTCTGTGTTGTTTTTTTTTAAAGTTGAAAAGTCGTATAGTTTTTTTTTACTATAATCACATTTTGTCACAAACACTGGTGACCTTTGAGCAGCAGGTTTCAGTCCAGCTTTCTTCTCGGGCTTGTTTTTGAGTTCCACCCTCATCCGGAGTCGCCGTGTGGTTATAACTACTTGTAAAAATCATAGCATGTAGCTCCTTTTTAAGTTACAATTACTAAATTACTGGCGTCAAATATAGCTATCATTAATAAAACATGCCGGCGAGTTTAACAGGGTTTCCCGGCACACTCAGCACTTATTGAATAATTGGGTATAAAATGAACAGAAGTTGCAGTAGAAGTGAAAAAAGTCCGAGGGAATAGGCAGCATGGGAGCAAACAACACGTCATAGAGGTCATTAATGAAATTAGCTGATTGAATTGTGATAATATAAAATCATAAGGTACCAAAAAATAAGTAAATACATGAATCCTGCTTTTTGTTTGGTCTTGTACAGTACAGTGCTGCTGTATAGTAACTAACTCCCACCCTTGAATTAAAATGCAAGTTTTTTACCATGTTGAGCAATTAGAAGGCTCCCTTTTATAGGTTGCTATGGTGACGGTTCTCCCCCCCCAAATCTAAAAGTGATGACACCAACACAAATTTTACATGCAGTTACTTGCACAACACCGAGAGCATTGCTCAGTGCTGCTGCAGAAATAAGAGCGTTCGCTTCAGAAGCGTGGACGCGTCACCGAAACGTTTGCACATTAAACCAAAGTTAGATCGTTGCATAAGTGACGGCAAGTGTCAGGGAGCAATGTACACGTCTGATTTATAGATATTTAGCTGGGCACCCACCCCCACCCAAAGAAATTAGATGATGCATCATAAGAGGATTGTGCTTTGGTTTAAGTTTTGAGTTTCAGAGGACTTTTGTGTGTGCCGTGGTTTCCCGATCACGCCATTATTTAGACAAACTTGCAGGATCTTCGGTGCAGGATGTTTGCTGATGAACGGGAAGACCGCGGAGGAACGCGTGCAGCCTTTGCATCAGATATAAGGGAGAAATTAATGTATCTTTGTTACTGAAAACAGCCAAGGGGTCAGAAATCCCAGCAAACGTGATTTTGTGTAAATGAGCTAATTGACTTAATCTCCGAGTTCTCCCAACGTTTCATTTTCAAACGCCGTTTTAGAGACGACGATATGATGAGCCTTTAGCCAAGTTTCAGGAGTAATCTCCATCTGTACTTGCATATCTGTAAGCGGGTACCACACAGCCACAGTATTTCACAGCTATTTGACAAAGCGGAGGGCTGGATGTTTGTAGGAGGTGGGCATAAAGAAACAAACTGACGTTTCACCGCTTCGACTGACTTTTAAGTCACAACAGCAACTAATCCACGAAAACACTGTCACAACGAAACTACAGCAACATATTAGAGGGCCACCAGCAACGTTACGGATCTCCAGTAGAGGCATGGAGATAGAAAAGGAGAAACCACACCAAAGGTATGTGAACCTGGCTGTAATCATGCGTTTGTGTTTGTGGTGGCTCGTGGTACCCGTCCAGACTAAGTAAGTTTGATTTAAAGGTTATATTTGTATCGTTCGGCTCAGCCATAAGAAATGATAAAAGTCTTCACGTGGCAGCCTTCTTCCCTTGATGATATTTAACGTGTCTTCATACCAGCCATCCATTTTCCTCCACTTATTCAATTGGGGGTCGCGGTTGGGCCGGAGCCTACCCCAGCTATCGCAGGGAGAGAGGCGGGTCGGTCCATCGCAGGGCAGACTTGTCTTCATACATTAGATCTATTATTCGAGGATCACAGTGGAATCTAAAGATCTTCTCCTGTTTCATGGCCTAGATCTCATTGATAAGATAAAAGCTTATAAAAGCTGTTTTATATTTCCAGAAAAAAAAGAACTGCAGCTTTAGGTTTGTACTGTGGCAAGTCATGCAGCCAAAGGTCCAGGGTGGGACAACAAAAAGACGCCGACACATTTCTGTGTGCGCCCTCATGTACATTTTTTACACTTTTTTCTAGTTTTTTCCCCCCGTCATTAAAGACGAGCTGAACCCAGCAGTCATATTTCTGTTAGCGGTACATCCGGCTGTGTGGTACTGTTTGTCCCACTGGAGGTTTCCACTGTCAAAGACCTGACTTTGCTTCAAAAGGTGGTGGCGAGCACTAAAAGGGGCTTCTAAGTGTGCGTTTGCAGAGCCGTCTGAATAAGAAGATGCTGCAAAACCCGTTCAACAAACCTTTTCTTCAGAAGCTGTAAAAGGGTAAAATGTCGCACCCAAAGCTTTAACGCCGGCTGCCCTCCATATAAAGAGTCAGTAAACAGAAGTAGCAGAGCGTTGTGGGGTTGCTAGGTGCAGAGCAGGTACATGGACACGATGATAAGGCGGGGGACGCAGGAGGAGACCCAGCACAAATGAAAGGCTAAGTAAGGCAGGCAGGCGATCTTGTCATCACATTAGCCCGGCCTCATTGTAATTGTGAGGCTGCTGCTGTCAGCCCCGGTGCAGCTCAGAGCTCCGAGTCAGAGCTAGAGCCAGCGCCCCGGATAAAGTGCTCCGCCGACTGGAGATAATTGAAAATCCAAAAAGACTCAGGCTAATTTGATTACACCAGGCAATCGCTGAATTGTTCCCATTATTAAAGGGATTTGATTATGACATGAAGTCAAGTAATTATTGGTGCCGAAACTGCAGGAGCTGTCCCTTCTGATGAGGGCCACTGCTAGAGGGAAACAATGGTCCCTGTGTGTGTGCAGGATTTGTGACGAGCGTGAACATGAAGGTATTTTATGTTCAAAAGAAATGAAGAAAAGGAAAATCACCAAATGTCACTTGTAATAGAACTTTAATGTCCCCTCATTTTACCAAAGTGATGCTTGAAATTTGACAAGAAATGAGTCTGTTGATCCACTTATTGTTGGAATTATGCGAATTATTCACACTTTTGGCTTCAAAGGACCGCACCAAAGACACAATGGGAGCAGTGTGAACTCCAACGCTAAGAAATCCTCTGATATCATGCCAGTAAACTATACTTTATATGTTTACGTGTCAAATGTAGTCTCCCTTCACGCTGAAGCGCATCGTTTGGCGACGCTGATTGACTGACGCCGGGCACAAGAGTGAGGAGCGATGGTACGAACTGGGATGTAGCGCCAATTAGACCAATAATCGACTGCGAGATAAAAATGATGTTTGTTAAAAAACCAAAACTGCTGCACAGACAGATAAAACAATAAAGCTGCAGCGCTGCTCAGCCCAATGTATATTACATTTGTGGAGGCAGCAGTATGGCTCTGCAAGCTGTTTTTTAATGGATTTTTGAGAACAATGGGCTCAGAAGCAAACCTGCAGTCGAACAGACTGTCGTGCAGTTTCTGAAATACATCGTCAGGTTTCGACTTTTCCCAGGTTTTAACGGCAGCGAGAGGGGGGGAAAAAAAAAAGTCAAATTGCAGCAGTTTTTGCCTTTCACTTTTGATTCATCACTTCCTGAGGACGAAGCGGCCCTACCGACAGCAGAGTATAATTTGGGCAAATAGAGTGAAACTACATCATCTCACTTAGGGGACGAGGGGAAGCTCTTCTGTTTCTGCCCCACTTAAGTGATTTAGGCTGATGGGGATGGGTGTGTTTGTGTGGCGTAGCCTTTTTTTTTTTTTTTTGTCTTCCTTTTCGGCTCTGTGGCGACTCTTCTGCCGTCGCTCGCAGAAGACATTTCCACACGGGGACAGGTGAATAAGGGAAAGTTCAATAGTTCGAAACGCTCATCATTCTTGTCGCCCCTTCCTGCGCGCTGATTTAAATATCAGCTGAATTCAGTGAACGCTCCCATTAAGGCCAGAGACAAGTCGTGTGTAATGTATGCCCCCTCATGCAGCTCCCTCATATTTGCCACACACACACACACACGCACACACACACACGCCTCTTCTCTGCCTTTGGGCGCTAAATTCATATGAGGGATTAAGAATCCTTTGTCACTGGACCCCATTGACATTTGAGTGAGCATTAGTGAAATTAAAACTGCATCTGGACAATATCCAGCCACGCTTTGGTCCCGATTGTGACGATTGGCCGGGGGAGGCGATGTAGCCACACGGCGCGACCAGAAGGGAGCAGTCTTGTGCCTGCCTGTGTGTGTGTGCGTGTGTGTGCGTGTGTGTTTTCAGTGTTGCTGTACAGTACATACACTCATGCACACTGGGTATGCAGAGATGGGAGTGTGGAAGTGTGAAAGAGTGATTTTGTCCCTTTTGTATCTCGGCGAGCGGCGCCCTTAGTTCTGCATGGATGGAGGTATGAAGAGTCACAGTGGGAGAAAAAGGCACAGCTCTCTTTAAGGCAGGCTTTACCCACTCGAGTGTCCCCATTTGAGACACAGTGCCCAGCTTATCCCCCCCAAACCACCTTTGGCTAGGCCAGATTCTGTTGCCCCCCCCCTCCACCCCACCCCCTCAGAAAAAAGTGCTCTCCCCACCCTGTCAGCCCCTGCATGAGCAGTGTGGGCAACCAGACTAGCAGAGATGACTCAGCCTCAGCCTCCTTTCCCACCCCCCCACCCCTACCTCCCTCTACCTCGCTCATTTAACCAAATTTAAAAGTGACTGCGTTTGTAATTCACCTCTGTGCATGAATAAAACTGCCTTCTTATCCGAAATGAGCTTTATATACTGTAGATGTGCCACGGCTGTTTGTGCGCCCCCGTCCTTAGTGGCAGCAATAGAACGAGTGGTTTGAGGTTTATTTATTTATGCCTTTCAGGCTCTCTTTTCCTCTTCATTTTGGGGCTAAGAAATGGCAAGCAAGTGCCGCTGAGGCTGTAGAGATTAAGTTAGCATTGATTGCTTTATTGGTGTGGTTGGATTGTTTCGTATCTGGGAACATTTGATGTAAGCACAGACATTTGTCTTGTCTTGTGCTGTCTCTGTTTCGTCGAAAGATCATTCATTTCTCTCAGAGCGTGGGATTTATTGGTAATATAGAAACGGGGGTGGGGTGGGGGGGTGCTTTTATGTTATGTATTCTGCATTTTTTATATGATGAATGAAGACATAGGTCCAGTCCTTGGCCCTTCTATTATCACTCTGACTTGATCTGTCTTAAGTTATGTTCCAATTTTAATCAGCACCCTATTACACCCAATAATGCGCGTGCAGCTAACCGGCGATTGTAATTACCAGGTAGTGCGGCCTGAGAACTATAGATCTGACTTGCTTATTTGGAGCTCTGCTGCCGTGGACTTCAGGATGTACATTGGCATTGATCACAAAAGTCAATCACGAAACACATTATAGTAACTTTTTTATGAGGGCTCTGCAAAGTTACGCAATCCCTCCTCCTCAGCTTGATGCCCGTTTCTTTATTTATTGTGCTGACCTGGTGTTATCCCCTCTAGACAGCGTTGTGGATTTGTTTGAGTGCATCGGTACCACTCTCCGTTGGCATCAACCATCAATAGTCCACCCATTAAAATGTGGAATTGCTTAACGTAACACAGTAATATGCATTTCTCTGTATGGAGATGGGTATTTGCAAATAGACCTCAGATCAATGGTCTTTTACTGCCTTCTGAAACCATTGTCTGCAAAACAATTGGAAATCTTTGGGAGAGTACGGTGGGGGCAGCGTGAGAGGAGCTGGAAGAGACGAAGCATCCCAGCACAGCAGCGAATTAATTACCCTTGTGAAGAATGAAGGTCTGTGAGATTTGCTTTTTGGGCCATTATCAAGTGACACTGCGAACGATTGTTTGTCCCTCTCTGGGTAATGTAGCCCAAACAATGGCTGCCCTACGCCATCATATGGATCATTAGCAGCTCACTGCGGGACCCCATCCTATGAAGTTGCCCTTCCAGGGGGCTGAGTGTTTGCTGGGTGCTCTCCTTCCTTCCATCTACCCAGGGACAGACAGCTGACAGCCCGCGGGAGAAGACGGTCACTGGCTGCTGCTCATTAGGAATGGACGCGCTCGAGCTGGTTCGTCAGAGCGAATCCCGACGGGCGAACGCGTCGTTATTACTGAAAGCGTTAGACTGCCAGAGGACGCCAAAGCTCGTGGAGACACTAGAGACGAGACGGTGCCCTTAAGTCCAAATAGTAAATGCCAACAGTGTGTTTCTGTGGATGGATTTTGCTGTTCGGGTTGTGCTCGAGAGTTTAAAATAACAAATTGCCCCTAACAGAGTCTTCTCTCTTAAACAAATGCTGTTGGAAACAATAAGTCTGTGGCGTTTGCTGATTTTCAACTCGTTGCTCCTGCGCATCTCAGAAGAGAGACCCCAACGTGCGTCCTTCAAAAGCTGTCGAAATGTTCCGATGTTTGGTCGTAGCTAACCGACCCATGCATCTAGAGGGAACCTAGAGAAAAGATGAGGCGTCTCTGTAAGGTGTTGAGCCATGACGGCTTCACTAAACCTCAACAGTGAACGTTTCCAAGATCCCGGATCTCTGCCAGGGAAATCAAGCGCCATACCTCTGAAAGATATTTTCTTATTTGGTGTTTGTATCATGGTGACGAAGCGCACTGTCCAAAAACTAGACCAGAATTGCCTGAATGTGTTGAGTTCAATTGTGGCTCTGGAGGCAATTTCATACGATTCACAACATTTTCCTCCTTAAAAGGTCCAGTGACCCCTCGTGGCCTATTGATAGATCGCAACCATCAAAATTGAAACATTTCATCTTCAGGATGAAGATGGTTCAAAAGGTCCTTTAATTTGTCCAAATAAATGAATATATTTTGGGGTTGGGACGACTTTTTAATCTTCTTAGTTTGTTGTTTCTGCCTAAAGACGAAACAGATCCGGACGTCATGTTTTTACCTACGTTCATGCTACAAACCAGCAAAGATACCGAACGTTACGTTTAAAGGCTTTTCTACCTACAAGCTCATATCAGCACTAAAACAAACAAGCTAAGAAAATAAAGGAGTAAAACGCTTTACCTTGAACCCGTGGTCCAATTTGTTTGTCCAAACAGACATATAATTTAATTCCAGTTCATGCTTTGAATGTAGTGTGCATTGCAAGAGAAACACATTTCCCCAGCGAAATGGGAAAAGCACAAACAAAATTGGCAAGGTGCTGATGGATTTTATGTACAGAGGATGCATAATGCCCCGTGTCAAAAAAGCAAAGTGAAATTTCCTGTTAAATATGCAAAATCCCGGCTGTCTATTGAATGATAATGGCTCGGCACCTTGTCGCTGGGTTGCTGACTCCGTTGGCTGCGCTTCAAAGGCCTGTTGACTAACTTTGAAAAGACCTTGTGTTTCCTGACTCTGGGCTTTCTAAGATTGGACAAATGCAGCAGAAAGAGGGCTGTACGAGTGCCAGTCACGGCTTCCCCGAGACGCCCGAGGGATGTCAGCCTTTGAAGTGATAAAGACCCACTGTTTCTCAAGACAGCTGTCTCAATGTGGCCGAGCTCTGTGATGCGCTCATGTTTTTTAAAAGTGACCATGTTGCTTTTGTGCACCATGCATTTCTTTGAGGGGGTGGGGTGGGGGGGGTCACATGCGGCACGAGTTAAACTCTTTACAATTTCTTTGAAGTCTGGGGTTCTAGCACGCTTGTGATGTGCACTTTATGACCATAAGTATGTGGATCCACTGTAAGCAAAGGCTTTCCTGTGTTTGGACCAAAGGCTTGGGTTCCAGCCGAGGGACCTACTTGTGATGCGGTATAAAAATATTAGAAAATGTTGCGCTTTTAACTTTGGCATCAGTTAAAGGACGGCCCTTTGCAGTAAACAAAACCAGATTTAAAACAAACAAAAAAAAAATGTTTTCCATTCGGCAAAAGATGGACTGACCTCTTTGAAGGCCTCAAGGTGGAATTCGACTTACCGAGGCCCCCATAGGCCAATTTTCCAGCTTTGTTTAAACCTCAGCGCCTCTAAAATCTCCATCAGTCACACCCGAGTAAAAATAGGACAGCAGCCTTCTCGTCACTGGGAAAAATAGCATTTTCTTTGCTAGTCGTGATGACCAACTGGTATCCAGACAATCACGATCCCGCTCAGACGGACTCTCAGACACGCTGGAGAACGTTTGCAAATAATTGCTGTGTCACGTTTAAATGCAGACAGATTACCAACATGCTGCAATCAGCCCGAGTCAGCCCGAGTGCAACTCGTCTGCCGTGCATCAGCATGTGACTCCACACAAGTGGTTATACTCCTTCATACAAGTGAAGCCACAGTATTGTGTCTAATGATGTCTAATTTTCAAACACCGTGAAAACAACACGAAGTAAAACAATAAAGTTTTCCTCTGTAGGACATAAATACAGACATTAAATTGAGTATGTACGATATTTAACATCGTCTGACATCATCAGGAAGTTTTCTGGAAAACAAACCTGTTGTATTCAGTCAGATTCACAGGTTTGCTGTCAGTGCGCAGCAGGCAGTAAATGCTATATCCAAAATGGCTGCCTTCCTGCTATCAGTTGCTTGTTTTTGTCTGGAAATCTTTGCAAATTTAACGAGAGGTGCTAACATCAACATATGATAATACATTTAAATATGTATTTACTTACACTGTGTTTTGGTCCAACCCCCCCCAGTTTAAACGTTCGCTCTTTTTTCCATGTTTTAAATCTAAAATATATCCAGGAAGTGCTTCAATTCATATTTTTGGTTTTTTTTTTAAGCATTAATCCAGGTTGAGTTACATTTAGAGCAAATTAGCTGCTCACGTGCAGCGACTGTGATGTCTTTGGTGCCACTGGGATTTCGAGGCACACTTTGTTCTGTGAGTAATCCCGCCTTGCACCCAAACACCTTGGGGGCGAACTGGAAAGCCATCTGTGAGCCCGGCCTTATCAGTGTTAGACCTCGCTAATGCTCTTCAGACTGAATGGGACAAAAATCCCTGCAGCCAGGTTCCGAAATCTGATGGAAGAGCGGCGGCAGCCGCGGCCATCTTCAGCCACACGTGACGTAACGTTTGAGCGTCCCGACTCTATTGGTTGTCTAGCTTAGTGTCATTCGTCATCCTCATCAACACGCCTCACCACGGCATCCTGTTATCACCAAAGCCAGTCTGCACAGTGCATTATGTGGCTACCGGTTGTTATGTCAGATGCGTAAAGGCTTAATAAATGTGGCGCAGAGCTCAACTTCATGAAAAATGGGCCGCTCGCTGTAATCAATGCGGGAGCAACACGAATCCGACTGGCCATTATTTTGTCGGCCTAATCATTTGAAGAACCGGAGACAAACTACCACCTGTGGTCTGAGCATTGATCATGTGTAGGTATTTTATTAAATCTAATAATACACTTTCTTTTGGCTAAATCATCCTGCACATTTCAATACCAAATGACTTCTGTTCATTCTATTAAAGTGGAACTACTCTCAATTATGTTTCATACTCCTATTGTCTGATCCTAATGAAGATGAAACACTTTCATTTTTCCAGTTAATTAGTTCATATTTAACAAAGGTGCTGTGCCATCAGACTCCAAGGAAGTGCTTTTTCTTTTTTTTTCTCCCCCCCTCGCTCCCTCCACCCTCTCTGTTTCTTCTTCGCCTCCTATGGCATTGAAAATAATCCCTTTGCTTTTATCCTTCTATAGAAATTGTGCCTGCGCGCTTTTCTCTCTCTCTTTTTTTTTTTTTTTTTAAAATGTTGACACTGTTTTAATTGAATTCCTCAAAAGAATCCACCTGATCCTCGCTTTTTTTTCTTTTCTTTTTTTGAATGAGCTTATGCATTGTGAATGTACTTATTCTCCAGGTCCCGTTGGCAGGCAGTGCCAAGGACAGCTAATTGAAGGTGAATTGATAATGCCCCAGCTGTCTGTGTGTTGCAGCCTCATAGCCGGTCTGCTGTGCGCGTCTTTGATAAGTAATTCATCTGTTTGGCCTGGCAGCACTGCCTTGTTGCTTTCATGTCACTCTCTCTCTCTCTCTCTCTCTCTCTCTCTGTATGCGTGCGTGTGTGTGTGTGTGTGTGCGCACATGTGCATATGTGAAGCCTTGGATGCTCTCTCCTCGAGGCTATGTGTCTGTAGTCATGGTCAGCAGGGGGTGAATCCTCTGCTGTGTCTGCGCTAGCACTCCGGGTCTCTGGGTGGCATTATAGTACTTCATCTTTTTTCTCCCAAGCTTCCTTATAATTGGATCTACTCTCCAAAAAAAAAAAAAAAAAAAAAAAAAAACGGGGAAAGAAAGA
>VURO01020357.1:22918-34689 GCA_015108175.1 Pelvicachromis taeniatus
CCACCTTCCCCCCCCCCCCCCCCCACCCCCCCCACCCCCACCCCCATTCGCTCACATCCAAAAGTACAGCTGGATGCTAAATATTTCTCTGCTCGGCGGAAACAACAGTCGTCTGCAGAAATGGCATTATGTGCCGTTTATCACTGCTATATTTGCTGTGGTAATTAACTTTTTAATGCTGGGAATTTTGATATCTATTACAAATTAGCGCTATTTTTTTTCTACTTCTCATCGGGGACACAACAAACACGAGATGCTGCGGGCACATTAGGAATGCAAATTTCCCTCTGCAGCTTTCGTTTTGTTTCTGTGACAACTGTTGGAATCGGCGTGGCGAGAGGAGAAAGCCGGAGAGCACGCTCCGCCATTCATCACCGACGATCCGAGCTCCAGCGGTGAAAAGAAATAAAAGTGCAGGAATCACGGCCTACAGTATATGTCCCCCGTTTTTAGTTGAGGCTTTCAAATCTATGAGGGTGATTTCACTGATGATCACTTCTCTCCCTCAGGATGAGGAGCTGTAAATGTTAACAACACAGAGTTTTTAGATTCTGGCACAGGCTGAAATCCCATCCAACTGCCAATATGTGTTTCTGTGCTTTAATATGCTTTAACCCAGTCGTGTCCGGCCGTGATGGACATTTAGTGCATTAAGCACTAAAGTACTTTTTGGAGGTTCTTACTACCTTAAACTTCTGTTTTACTACATTTTCGAGGGAACGATTGTATATTTTACTATACTGCATCAATTTGAGAGAGCTATTGTTTCTTGTTATCGCAGGGGGAGAGAAAAAAAAAAAGAGATTACACAAAACATTTCACTTTAGGAAATGAAATTTGTTCTGGGTAAAACATACATTAATGCATCAGTGCTGGTGCACTGTTACATAGTGGGGGGTTTTGTTTTTTAAGCACTCAAATATGTATAAATACAATCCATTTACCATATGGCAAATGCATTCCACAAATTGGATTGTTTTTTTTTCTGTTTTTTGCATATAATTAGTACTTTCACTCGTGATTATACTGCATTTTCAAATATATTGCCAAGATGTTGGGTCCTTAGCGTTTTGGGGGAGTTTGGGGGTTTTTTTTCGCGTGTGTGATTTTTGTCATTTTTGTCTTGCTCAGGACTTTTCCGCCTTAAGAATTCCACTTGTTAAATTATTAACTTATCAATGCCTGCCATTGCTGAATAGTGCAACAAGCCGGTGCCTCCTTCCTTCTTGTTGTGTTGACCTAGAGCGGGGAGCGGTACACAGACGCTGACATCGATTCTCATAATGTATAAATAGTGAATGTGGCGCTGCGGACCAAAGTTTCCATTCGTGTGTCTGAGAAATTTCAGAGCAAATAATCCATCCGGAGCCAAATATTAGGTAAGCTAGCTACATGCTGCAAGCTCTTCTCCAGGGGCGCGTTTGGCCTCCCAGAAGCATCTCTCATCTAATTGCTGCGTTTTGTCGGAAAACCGCTCTCAGATTAATACTGACCTGTGAAGTTGAGACGTGTGAATACAGCGCCGACTTGGACCAGGAGTTTGCTGGTCATGACGTCATCGTACAGCAGATAGAGCTGATTCCTGCCACAGTCATAGTGAGCAGTCAGACTACTACCTATGACGAGCTTGTATCCAGAAGTGGAAATCTTGGTAATTTAGAAATGTCTGCATGTTTCTGCCACGTGGTCCCACCGCGGTAGTTTGCCTGCCTCCCTAAGCAAACACAGCAATTACAGGCACTGTCAGTCACTGTCAGATGTGGCATCAGTGATCAATCCAGCTCATTGGGCTCAGGACATTAGACATGGATATACAGTATATGCATGGGAGTTAAACCCTCCCCCCAGCTCCCTGGCCTGCTGTTCATACATGCATCTGTTCACTACAACTGACACTTTTTTTTTACCGCTAACAAAACGGCGTTGTCCCTGCGCTTTAGGCCATCCTCGCGTGTGGTGGTGGTGGTGGTTGTAGTGGTGTGTCAATGTTTAAATAATGATGGCATATCATCTGTTAAAAACACTGAAGTGAAACATCAGGTGTTGGTATCACTGCTTCACAATGAAACACTGAGGTTTATTTCCTACAATGGCCATATCACGGCCACACACACACACACGCGCGCACACACACAGGCAACACAAAACAGGCAGAAATTGGGGCGGAAGAGGCAATGATACCATTTCCAGATGGTGAATTCAGTAGACCAGAATGCAATGAAGCAACAATACTTTTTTAACTATGTCCCATTTGTGACATTGTTGTCTTTTTTCACGTTTTAACTATGCTCACAGTGAGCACCCCAAATCTGCTTGAAGTAATGACTGAGGCATGTCGACACATTACGCGCATGACTGGAAACCGGAGATAATGAAAACGGGAACTCCTCACACAAAAATTCTCTCTCTCTCTCTTTTTTTTTTTTTTAATATTAAAAGGCAGTTGGTGTACATGATGCGGCAACCGCGTTCACCTCACAAAGGTCTAACTTTATTTAAATTCTGTGTGTGTTTTCCTTCAGCTGCCACTCATGCCCTGGGTGCACTAGACAAATCTATATATGGTGGGATCAGTAGGAAAACAATAACTGAAATAGCAGTGGAAGGGAGCAGTGGGTAGACCAGAGGCATAAATGACAAGACAAAAATAACTGGTGGAACACGGTGAGCCCCACAGACAGATGGATATGAGAGTATCTGAAGCAAGAGTTTTTCCTGTAAGTGCACAGTTATCACAGTGTCAAACCACGGAGGAAGAGCGCTGTAATAGCCCCATTCTTAACTTTATTTCATTGTAGCTTCTGTGCATGCACATTATTCTCATCTGCCCCCGTCGCCCTCGCACAGTACAACAGATAGAGATCTATAAGTACGATTGCCAGTCTGGAGGGAACCAGAGGCGAAAGGGGCTTTGTTAGGCTACCGGTCCCCGCCTGCACCGCCGCGCTCCTGCACGGGTAAAGAAACAGCTTTACACACTGACCTCAGAGCTGTTGTTTAATCACCAGGGCATTTTAATGGCTTGTCAGAGTAATGAAATATGGTTGGAGGCTACCTGGTGCAAACATTACGATAAATCCCTCTCACACAAGCCTATGCAGGGCTTAATGGTTATAAATCATCACTTTGGGGAGAGAAAAATGACAGCTATTAAAATAATGAATGGGATGATTAATTTTTCACATTAAAGATTAAAAGCTATGAGAGGTATCATCAGATATTTGAGCCGCTGTAAACGTTTGAAAGTGAGAGCTTATTTGCCGCACTTTATGACGCCCTCCGTTTCTTCACTGTCATCTAAGTTTCTACCCTATTTTTTTTTTATATATATATATATTTATTTTTATTTTATTTTTTCTCTCTTCTCTGTTTGCTGGCTGGGTGCGCCGCCAGCGCCGGCGTTCCTTACACCTAATTTGTGCTCTTGTAAAAGTGCTCTGAGGAAAAGCCTTGAAGAACACTTATTGCTCGAGGCAGTACAGGACCCTCTCAGCCTCTCTGCAGGGGCTCCTCGTGGCTCTCACTGACATTATTTCATACCTCTAAAGCTGTCGTACCTATAGCCTTTCACAAGACGAATAAGAAGAGCTGGCCAAAAGTACTTTGCTTTGTTTTGGGAGTGATTTTTTATTTATTTATTTTTTGGTCCATTCTTGTCTCTTTCCAAATGCACATCTGTGTTGTTGCTGGTGAGATTAGTCAACTTTCTGCTTTATGTTGAACAAAGGCTGGATGGAATCACACATGCTCACTGAGCTGGAGTAAATCCCCATGTATAAACAATCTACCACAAGCTGTCTCTATGTCTCCATCAGATCGCTCCCAGGAGAAGAGCTGTTATTGGACATACACAAGAGTGACAAATTATAGGAAAAACACGAACCGCGACCCGGACAGCGCAGGGATCGGATGGCTCTGTTATTCTTTGTCGGGCATGTTGCTGTCTTGCTTTTGGGTCTACTTCTCCCTCAGAAGGGTCACTTCAAGTCAATACAAAGTTGCTCTGAGTGATCTCCTTTTTAACCAGCGATGAAATGAATGGCCTCTTCAAGGATGACGATACTCCCATCCATAGGGCGCGAGAGGTCACTGAAGGGTTTGATGAGTACGATTGATTTATGTGAATCGCTCCTTTTGGCTTTCATACTCATCGGGTCCAACACAGTTGAATGGCTTACCAATCAGAGATTGTGGACTGACATTTAAAACGTAGTTTTCTGCCAACCACTGTAAGCTTTATGAACTTTGGTGCAAAAAAAATAAATAGATCATTACTACTGGTGTGGCGCACTTTATTTATCAACGTGGTCACAATGTAAAAAAAAAAAGTGAATTTTCCTCTTATGACTGTAGAACCTGACCTCAGCCTGTGGGGTTGGAAAAATAAAGCTAATGCAGAAACACCGAAAGCTGTAGTTCCTCAGGTGGCCACTTGGGGCTGGTTACAAAGGTTTTTAGTCTGGTACAGAAATGGTTTCAGCCTTTGTAGATTATTTCATGGAAGCCATGCAAGGGTAAGTGGCACTTTTAAAGTTGGGTCATTTTGACAGGTGCATAGTAACACAGGAGGCTGTAGCCACTAGCTCTCCAGTCACCTTCACCTCTGCTAGTATGAGTCACTAAAGTGGACTGCTGTTGGTTCCCTTCTGCAGCAATTATCTTGCAAATAATGTGGCTGACTGTTTAGTAATTGTACTAACAGCCTGTATGTTTAGCAGAGCTACAATTAGCTGGTAACTGTCATCAAAGTGTGGTTCATTGTAGTCAGTTTGACCCAATATCAACAGTGTGGTACTGGGGTACTTTTATACATAGTTGAGGGGAAATACTCCGCTGAGTCAACGTGTGGCATTCAGTCAGGACAAGCAACGCAAACAGTACTTACCTTGTCAAACCTAAAAATACACATGAATTAAAATGTACCAAAATAAAGCAATCTCTCTACTTTGTTGTCATAAAGCGCCTGCCTGTCAGTTAATATGTAAATCCAGCTTTTACATTACTGCTAGCTTGTGGCTGCAGTTGGATAGTGTTGCTGAAAGCTGTGCTTATGTCAATCTCATGAAAGACTGCAGCTCTCTGTGGTTTGAGGGCATACCCACGACGGAAGCTCAGAGGCCAGTAGCGCTTTCCTGCAGTGGTTTTGGATAAACTCTGGTCTTTGAGAGAGACCGGAGTGTGAGGCAAGCTGCTGCTGGTCAACTTTCACTGCTTTAATTATGACGTGCGCTTGCTATGCTAACACATTAGCATGAGCTAATTAGCTAACACTAACGGTAGTTAGCATTAGCTAATTAGCTAACAGTAGATAGCATGAGCTAATTAGCTAACACTAGTTAGCATGAGCTAATTAGCTAACACTAGTTAGCATTAGCAAGTAAACAGGCTTCAGTGATTTAGCATCGTAACCTAGAAGTTTCCCCTTGCTAACCGCTTTGGCTAACATGTATGATGTAGAGAAGATGGAGTTTGAAAAAGTTGTTAATAACTGCGTTTATAAGGAAAGCTGTGGCGATGATGCAGAGGCGGCAGCTCTGACCATGTCCGGGCTAATAAATCAGGCATGTTCAGATTAGCATCTACTAGAATACCTGAACGTGATAGATTTAAGCAGGTGTTTTGCAAACACTCCACATTCATGTTTTGTTTATATTATGAATCCCACTGTGGATATTGATAGTTAACCATGTCACACACTGATCCAGCCTTTTAATTTAGCTGATTTTTTATTAGTATTATTATTTTTAATATACTGTTTGAAATGGCCTGTGATTTTGAACTCATGAATAACTGTGTTTCCTAGATATGTGGCTCTCACAGGCCGGCCACTACAAACATATGATTTGTAGAATATGATGCTGAGCATTAAACAGACTATAAAGTATTTAAGATTAGCTCAGTGTTCAGCAGTAATATTAATCAATTTAATACTGATGCCAAACATTTTTTCTGCAGAATAATAATGTAAATAATAATAATGTAAATGCATAAAATATTTATTTTAATATTTTATGCACGGTTTCCCAGTGATATTGTTTTATGTGTGGTGAGATGTTTTCACTGATGCTTCTTTTCCTGAAGAAATTGTATAGAAATTTCTCCAACACTTGACATGTTCAGCTTATATTAAATAATTTTTGGTAATACTTTGATTAACTATAATAGTAATAATATTTCACAATTCTTCAGCCAGGAAGGAGTGCAGAGAGGTGAAGATGTCCATGTAGAGTGAAGACAGGCAGCACAAATGGTATGTTTTAATCCCGTCCACTTTGTCTCATTAAATAGGTAAATGCTTGTTTGTGAAAGGTTGTGTCTCTGCTGGCATGAGCAGTGCATTAAGCAAAACCACAGATGAAGACAACGCGTCACATTTGAAACACGGGGAAGTCGATGCAAAGGCGCACTGAAGCTGCTCTGGCAGCGAGTGGTGCCCCAGCACCTTAAAAGACACTGGATGTCGGCTTTCCCCTTTAATTTGTCACCATCCATAGAGTCCTAATTCAGCATTCGCTTCCAGGGGACTCAGTGCATTGTTCAAACATACATCACCCAAATTGCGAGGCAAAGATTAGAGGGGAAAAGCATAATTAGAACATTAATAACCATACATGTTGGGGAACATAAGTAATTGAGTTTTTATGATAAATAGGAACGTAAACAAAAGGCAGGAGAGAACGAGAGGTTCATTTAGATACTCCAAGCTCGGTCTCGGCAGAGACATGAATGTAGGCTTCTTCCACTGTTGCCCAATTATTTCTGTGTTTCCAGGCAATGATAGTATTGCTTGTCCATCTGCAGCCTTCAAAGGGATATTCAAATAGTCTCATTGAAGCAACGGCACCATTTGTTGGCAGCGAATAAATTGTTGGCTGGAAAAAAAAAAATTTTTATCCTCTCGGAGCAAAACCAGGTATTTGTGCAGTTAAAGTTATTTACAAAGTGCTGCGAAATTTAAACGACTCCCAGCGATTCGGCGTGTGCCTGTTTTTCCCCCTTTGATTCCTGCTGCGCGCGTGTGTGTGTGTGTGTACCAGTGTGTGTGGTTGCTTGTTCATATGCTGTCACCGGAGATGCGTGCGATGGCCACCCACACCTTCATGTTCTTCCAGCTCTTTCTTACCGTCCGCTAATGATGCAGGGACACCAAATAAAGGGCCGCTGAAACAAAATGGCCACCTTAGCTGCCCACTTATATCTCAACCCTCCCCTCTCGAATCAATTCTGACATTTCATTCTGCCCTTATAGAAGGTAATGGTGCATTCAGAGGTTGTTACCGATAATGTTGAAACGGTATTGCTTGGTTTCATTGGATAGATGTACTGTAACCTCTGCTGTAGGATGGCTTCAGCCTCTCTCCCTCGCTTCTCTGTACCTTCTGTCTCGTCGCTTTTTTGGGGTGAGGGTTTCTCCGAGACTGAGATGTTGGTATTTACCGGCTCAAATATCTCTTGGCACAAGTAGGAGCACGTTTTTTTCATTTATTTATTTATTTTTCCCCTGTTAACAAATAACCAACCAGTGTTTGTATTTTCCTCCCACTCTTGTGTTCACACAACATGAAGTGAAAACACCCTTTTAAGTCAGCTAGTCAATATGCTGTTTCTAATATATTATTTACTGCCTATGGGCTGTATATCTGAATGTGCTAAACAACTGTTTCGGTTTTGCAGTCATAATCATGTAGAGAGAAATCACAGAGCCAGATGTCTGGCCCTCGTTTTACAGCGTTTATGTTTTCCTCTGAGTTTATGTAAAATTCATCCTTCCCTGTTTTATTTATTCCCCCGTTTTCACTGACTCAACAATTAGTCAATTCCCAATCAACAAGAGAAAAGAAATTGCTTTTAATTACTTTTGATAAATGACAAATTGTGTTGGCATGGCTCCCTGCAAATGCTTAATCAGGTGCTGGGCGGGGTAGGGAGGCGGGAACCAGGAGAAGGGATTTCTGCTGGGATGAAATCAATGCGGTTTCTCTGCGGTTCACCGGCTGGGCTTCTGGGCAACAGCCAACCAGAGGCCTGCGAAGATACACAAGTCAGCAGAAAAACCTCCTGCTGCATGAGAACAGTCACCCACTGAGGCACAAACATGCAGGAACATTCAGATATATATGCTTTGTGTATTGGCTCTGCACCTCGCACACACGGGGTGTAACGTCTGACAGCATCAAGCGCCGGTGATTAATACCAGCTCTGCAAACGATGCACCAAACGCACTCGCGTAATTGCGACATTGCTTTTTGATCGCTAAATTCGGAGTGCTACTTTCTGCCATCGTCGCAACTTACTGCGAGAGACAGGAGACGTCTTTAGAAAGCGCGACTTAAATGGATTTCACTATAACTACTTCCTAGTGAGCAACAGCTGGAGGCCTTGTTGTTGCAGTGCGGTTGTCAGGTTTGGTGCCACTGCGCCTGTGAAGAGACTAAACAAAAACTTGCACTTCCTCACTGTATCTGGCACCTCATGCTAGCCGGAGATGCGACGCAGCAGGACGAAATGTCAAGAAACGGCTCCAGCGGCTCACGCCCCCTACATCTACACATCACTGTCTTCATGTGAAAGTCGTGCGAACGTGTCAGACAAATAAAACGCTTCTTATTTACTAGTTAGTTCAAAGGTGTTACTAGGATTTGGTGCTTATTTAAGCCAAACTAATCGCTTCCCCTCATCTAACTAGTCGCCAAGTCATACGCCAAGTGTAATTCCCGTAGTTTTTCCTCTGGCATGTAGTAGCATATATGCATCTAGCTTGTTTTGGAGGCTGTAGATAGGTTTTCCTGCTATAATAGAGCCTGATGGCACTGGCCTGATTTTGCTCCAAGCACCAGAAACGAACGTGAACACTGAGCTGCTTGGTTAAAATTCATTAACCTTGTTTTGAGGCGTTTCATGCAGGAACTATTTTCTTTCTACTGATTGTATTCAGTAAGTAAATGAAGGGTTCAGCTGGTTTTCACTGCTGCTAAACCAAAGGTGTGCACCATTCGACATGCTGACATTCTGTTAGAAGTCCACGCCAGGACTCCCTGCTAAATGCACGCCCCCTTCTGCACAGTGATATGGCTGGGGGGGGGGGGTGGTGGTGCAGTTGGGTAGAAAGAAAATAGTTCCTGCATGAAACTGCTCCCAACAGGGTTTGTAGATTTTGAAAAAAAATAAGCAGGTAATGCTGCTGAGGATTTCAAAGGAGGTTTTTTTCTTTCTTTGAGCATCACACGGTGATCTCGCTCTACAGGCCTGAAGAATAAAAGAAACTATTTCTCTCTGAATTTCTCCATTATGTTATCTAAAAAGGTGACCAGCCAAATGTCTTTGCAAAGTAAATGTGCGCCGTACATCGCAGCGAAACATCAGGTGACGTTAATGTCGCTGAGGTGCAGTCAGAGCAGAGCGACTGCGTCCAGCTGACCTCTTCCACATGTCGTGTTAGGACTAAACTAAAACAGGCCTCTTCATTTCGGAGATATATTTTTGGACTTTGGATGAACATCTGGTATTACAAACATTTAGATGGTTTAAGAGATCCTGATTTTCTACACGTGTCGCACTGATATCGTTATTGTGACGCTTGTGATCACTGTGAAGCGAGAGTGTGTTATTGTGACAGCTTTAGTATAAAGTAGTAAAAGTAGAAGGCTGAATTCTGCTCCCTGTTTCATTAGTGCGTAATTAAATTAATCACCTCCTCTGGCTGCTGCAGTCTGTTTTCTAATAGGAGCGTTCCTCTTTTCTCCATATTCAGGATTCATCAGCACCTGTGCCAACAGCAGCGAGTCGAGTGACCCAGCTCCAGGCCGACCGGCTTCACCTGTACATGGAGACCCCCAGCTGGGCAGGTCAGACTCTTAACTAACCCCCTTTGGACCCCCATGTTGCTCCGTTATGTTCTAGTCGACTTGTTTTTTTGTTTTTTTTTATCACAGCTTATCTTATAGCCAGTTTCCATTGAGGTCATTTGTCCACAGCTTTTCCTGAGCTGAGGTTTAGGTTGTGAACATCATCACCGTGAACATGCGGCACATTCTTTCCTCATGTTTTTAGCTGCAAAGGCTAAAAGTTCAAAACCGCATTTTTTAAAATTATCCATAGGGAAAATAAACACACTCAGTGCTTTATTTTCATAATGAAATTTTTTTTAAATGTCTTGCTGATGAAGGGTTCAGTTAGATTAAAAACACACTTAGCTAAAGTGCAGGGACAGTTAGTAAAATCCAGTGTTTGCAGCTACTAGAGAAGAGGGACTGGGATTACCTCTCCAGTGGTGTAACTGCTCACATCGCCCCAGTGATGTATGCATGCACTCCGGGGGGGGGCTGTTAGAGGTCTGTGACGTAGGTCATGGATGTGGTTTCATGTGTATCAGAGCGCACACACACACACACACACACACACTCTGCAGCTGGGGAAGTTCAGGGAAGCAGCACACTTCAAACTCCAGCCAGGAAGTGCAATGAAATGTTTCTCATGTTGTTACAGCATTAAAGTCCAGCTTGGGTGGGGGTGGGGGGGGGGGGTGTTAAAAAGACCCTGTTTAATGCCACTCTGGCGTGCTACGCCAATTCTGACCAGTCAGCTTGAATGACAGTTTATTAATATTGTTGGTGTTTTGAAGACGTTTCCTCTCATCCGAGAAGCTTCTTCACTTCTAAGCTCCAACCCCCCCCCTCAAGAGGGACGCGAACCCCCTGATGATCCTAGGGTGGGGCTAGGTTTCACAATGAGTTCACCCGAAAACCTTGGCTGATTGTGACCGGCACCTGTTTTCACACCTTGGCTTGTGTGATTAGGTAGAGGACCATTAGGGGGTCCGTGTCCCTCTTGGGGGGGGGTCACTCCCATAGGGCTTAAACCTGGACTCCCCACCATTTGACCTTACAACTGAAGAAGCCTCTCGGACGAGAGGTGAAACGTCTTCAAGCAACTTAAAGAAGTCTACGACGATCTGGACGACTGATCACACATATTGTAGGTATTTGTTTTTTATTTTGAGATTCAAACATCTGTCTAATTTCAATGTGGACATATAAACCATCTCAGCCCATCCACCTGACGTCCCGCGCGCTCAGTTTGAGTTCACTGCACTGTTGCTAACTTAGTGACTTCAGAGATTTAGCTGCTGCTTGTAAGACCTAGCAAAACAAATCTGCTGCTTCACAACCACGTCTCGCTCGCCTTGCACGGGAACAACGCGTGTCTCTGCCGTGTCCGTCGGGTGAATGAACAGCACGTCGGAGTGGCGCACAGCGGGAGAGTCTGAGCTTCCCTTTCATCTGACTTTCTCTCTCTGAGCGATCATATTATATACAAATATAATAGACTGTATATAAAAGATGGATGTAGCCAGTGTCACATCACCAAGCCTTTGTTGCTGCCTTTTGGAGACACAAGTCAGCGTCACATTCCAATAAAACGTCTCCCAAAGGCACCGGCGCAGTTCAGTGACACCAGGAGCTGAAGGTGAGGCACAGCACGCGGTGATTGGGTGCAGCGCGTTAGCTCACCTGTCAGTCACAGCGGCCTATTTCCTAACTTAAAATTCAAAGAAATTTCCTTTGTGACAGTTATCACGAGGGTGAGACAGCGCATGGAGGTCCAAACGTGTTGTTGTACCAGACTCCAGCACTTTGGCTTTTTAACACGTGGGCTTGTTTTTGGAGGCGGTACCCAGTGATCTTTGCATCTCCATCGATCAGAAGCGCTGGAATTCGTGTCCATGATAACAAATGATTCGGTTTTGTGACTTTACAGCGCAGCAACAAACT
>VURO01020358.1:0-19588 GCA_015108175.1 Pelvicachromis taeniatus
CACACACACATATATATATATATATATATATATATATATATATATATATATATATATATATAGAGAGAGAGAGAGAGAGAGAGAGAGAGAGGGATATATATATATATATATATCTATCTATCTCTATCTCTCTATCTATATAGAAAGAATTGGTACACGTTAAAGAGTTCAGCACATATTCAGTGCTGCTGATATATTCAGTAAGTCTTCATGGGTGGAACAAATGTTACAGGCTACCATGCTTGTTATTTTTTAACATAATTTGTTACCATCCCATTTATCACAGCATACGGTTTAAGATAATTAAATCACACTTTCACTGATAGAATCTCTTCCCAGCGGCTGCACGAGTTAAGTGTTGAACCATAACAAGTATTTACAGCTCAGAGCCAGATGGGGCGGCCAACTCTGCCATTTCATTTTCTTTTCTCTGAAAACAAAAAAATCCCCACAGTTTCTTTGCCTTGTTGTTTGTCTGCAGGATATTCAGACTGATGCTCTTGAGGAGACAAGAGAAGGGCGTAACCAGAGCCACTGAGTGATTCTGTTGACAATGCTGAGCTTGGGAGAAAGTCAAGCTGTATCTAAATGGGCTCAGGTTGGAGCAGGAAGCAGGGATTTGAATCACTGCTCCGAGGGGGTCTCACATTCTGCTTTGGGTCAGAAATGCCGCAACCTGAACCATCTATCTGGTGGGGCAGTAGCCAAGCTTTCCCTATTGACCCAACCCTTAGCTGGGGCTCATTACATCACTGACGCACACATTCAGTTCAGATGCAAAAACACTTGAGAGAGATGGTGGACAGAAAGACAGAATGTGAGGGGGAATGGACAGAAAACCCCAGAGACTGAGACAGACAGAGAGCAATCAATCATTTCACCTCCTCGTCTCAGTTCTGTCTGCAAGGCCATTAGTGGCTGTTTAGGAGAAATAATAAACAAGGAGAAGCAGAGGTTCAGGGACCACTGACGCTGCCAAATGCCACATTACGCAAAATAAATACACCCTATTGATTTGGTCTTCGGAAGAAAAGGAAAACAGAAATATATTAATGCCTGTAGTTAAGTGAGTTATTTTTGCTCTATTGATACAAACGGTGTCTGCCAGAAATACATAGCTAAAGCGTTAGCATTTATACCTCATTCTGGATGTGGGATTTGCAGATGTAGAACTTCTTTTTTTCTTTTCTGTTAACAGCTTTTTTTTCTGCTTCACCATTTTTGCTCAACCCCCCCCCACTCCAACTTAGTGCTTTGATGAAGTATTAATATGCTAAGCATTTGATTCTGATATGTAGACCCAAAATGATGCAAACCATGCTAACTCACTTAAAGCTTGCTCACACACTCTCTCACACACACACACACACTGGTTAAGTATCTTATGGGGATGCTTTGCCTAACTGCTGGTTATAAAACCTGTTCATGAACAGTCTCAGAGCAGCACAGCACATTATAAATTTTCAAAGCGTCTACTTTGGAAACTGAGTGACAAAACAATGAGCAAGCACTGGTTTATAATTGCTGCATACAGCACGAGCTGAAGGAGCAATCAATGATTATATTAGTAGGAGGCTGTAAGGCACAAGGGTTGAAGCTAAACTGACAATGGTTATAATTAGTCCTATTAGATGTGACAGATAAATGATTACTTGTCACTTGTGTTAGTCAAATGTTCAGCCTTAATGCTGCAACAACTACACCTGAAACCTGAAGGAATGCACGTGCTTGTTATTGTCAAAAACAGTACACAAACACAGCATATAGATATGGTACAAAACAACGCACACCCCTCATTGTTACCACTCACAATGTTTTAAACACAGCTTTCTGTATTTCACCCACATGTCACTAAGTGCTTTGATGCTTAAATGTTTTTGACCTGTAACAGCCGTCCTTCCATACGTCTCACATCATTACCTAACTTCATTTCACAACATACATGAGACCAGCTGACAACCAATAAACCAATTTCTTGTCTTCCTCTCAAGCACAACTGAAACGATGCTTACACTTACATCCACACACACTTACACACTTTGTAAGTGTGTGTAGAAAATATTGTTTTACAAAACATTTTTAGTGATTCAACATAGATGTTTTAAATTATTTTCAGGATAACTGCTTTTAAACGGACAACGGTGCTTCTTGTTTGAATATAAGAGTCTGTCTGTTAAGTACTTAATTCCGTGATCGATGATATTGATGGAACAGCCCATTTAATTTAAAGTAAGAAATAATGGGACGAAGAATGAGTTTCGAGCTACACTCAGGCAGTAAAATCTGACATTGAATAAACCTGCACATTGACTTCCTCTAATGCGTATAAAATGGCAGACTGCACTGCAGTCGCAGTAGTTTGTTTTTTAGAAAGCGTATCAGTGCAGGATGACAGCTGGCTCTACTTCACTTGAAGGACACTGGCCATAAAGGCCCTTCGTTTTCCATTTGCTATACTGACTCCTTGACCGGGGCACTTCCTGGAGTGTGTGTGGGGTAAGACACTTACTCCTGCAGAAATACATGTTGGGTAAGATCTATAGTCTGCTGTCAAATTACTTATTTTGCTCTCTTTTTTGTGCAAACATTAAGCGGTGCTGCCTGTTTGTGTCAACATGCTCAGCATTTGCCCTTGTAGTAATGGCAAATTTAGGACAAAAATAGCTCTGTATGTTTACAAGGGAGGTATAATTTTCCTATTCTTCACCGTGGTAACGATTGTGTCTCACTGCAGGATCACTAATTTCCTCTTGATTGCACACTCTGCACTTAAGAAACCCTAACTTACCATTTGCCCCTCCACTTCAAGGTTTTCTCTGATGTAATAAAGCATTCTCTTCCTTTTATTTATCAGCCTTTACACCTCCACATCTTTACCATCCAAGACGGTAATTCTTATAACTGATGTGTAAGTTTTGGCTGACAGGATGGAGTCATGTACAGCTCTCCACATCTGAAACAGATAACCCCACAATATCGAAGCGGTTGTGATACTCATAACAAAAGAACAAAACAAAACAAAACAAAAATTCCTGTTAAAGCATCAATTTATTCTTCCTTTTTGAGCCAGTTTGCTTCTCTCTATCATTTAATCTTCACTGTGACCATAAATCAATGTGTTCGTTACAGTTTGCATCAACAGAGTCATATTTTTGTTGATAAAATCATATATCCGAGTGGAGAACTGCTAAAGATGACTATTTTTCATCTTTAGCAGACATTCTCTGTTAATGTCGTACCCTTGTAATGACAAGCTGGCATGGTGTTCTTCAAACACTTTTTTCTTTGCCCAACAGCTCAAAAACGCACCAATTTAATAAGAATATCAACTGGTGAATTCTTTTCACTTGGAAAATGAGTCACTGACTACTTAGTAAAAGCTGTACCTTTCACACATTTTGTATCCAAAACACACCCAAAGGGCAAGCCAAAATTTTTAGGCACACCTGTGGTCACATCTGTGCAACAGAGCGTCTCTGCCATCAGACATATCGGATCTACATGAAAAGCAATCTGCTCCCTCCTACCCGGTGTTTCTAATTCTCCTCACTATCCATCAGGACCCTTAACTTGTCATGCTGTAATAACTGCACGAACATTTGAGGGGAAGTCCATTTTTTACATGATAGATCTTGCCTCTGTATTTGCACCAATTCCCGAGGCACAATATTGTTGTAGTATTTTAACAATTAATGATTAAAACAAACTGTACTTTAATGAAAACATAACTTTACAAACAGGTTGAATAAAATAGGAAAAAAAAATGCACTTACACATAAAGTAATTGCCTCTCATGTAAGTCTAGTACATCCATTAGCAGTCCACACAGACCTATCCATAGCTGCGCAAAGGTCAAGCAAATCAATGGACCAATAGCTGAATAACGTCAACACTACTTGGCGATTCAGTATTCCACTTGTGTGCAGCCACGAGAACACACAAAGGGCATCGGCTACAAAACCAAAAATTCAGGGAATGCATGTCTAGCAAGACGTTTCCTCTGGGCAAAACAACGATGCCCTAAAGTACCTCTTTAATTCATTAGCAACAGCTGTATGCCAAGTATGCCACTTTAAGTAATAGAACTTGCTCATGTCTGCTCTTTAAAAAAAAAAAAATTTACAACAGACTTTCATTTAGACAGACGTGCTGACTTGGAAAATCCTTTTTATTTACAGCAATGACTTGGGATTTAAGTAGCTGAATTACCTCACTGCAATAAATAAACGCTTTCCTCTGATTCAGTTATTTTCTACGATGTCCTCCTCCGTTATAACACCTCTCCTGGCATAACAGTGTGGAGTACTAGGTTTCAGTGGATGCTCCTGATCAAAATAAACACTAACAGAAGGCTTTGATGAAACCCGGCAGTCTTTCGCACTTTTTGTTTTTTGAGCTGCATTTCAATTCAACATCCCTAGTTACAATATTAACAATGAATCAAAAGCATCAAGTCTACCCGATGCATATAGAGTACCTCGCAAATACATGCATAATATGAAGTACTAAACTTGCACTGATTATTTCCAAGTCAGACTCTGCCGGTTCCCAAAAAGATTAATATTTTGAAACTATTTAAAAAAAAATAAAAATCTTGCCTTGAGGCTCTTGGATTAAATTACCTCTGTGAAGCTGTCGGGGCCACATTCTTTACCTCTGAAGCTACACTCCAGTAGCATTTCCTCCATGCGGTGTCGAGTGCGGTTGTAGAACTCATCCATAGTGAAGCGAGAGCCCAGCGGGCGGTCTGGCTCCGGAGCCAGGGGAAATCCTGGTGCCATGCCTTCTTCAAAGCCCAGAAGAGGACCCATAAAGATCAGGTCGCTGTAGCTCAGCTGAGACTTTCGTATGAAGTTGTAGTTACATATAGTTACAGCGGGATAGGTCATATTGTTTGCCACTCTTTCATCAAGCATTGTAATATGATCATATTGGAAGTAGTATATAACCCTGTCAACTACTTGAAACATGAAAGCAGACAGTGCTAAGGTGAAAACCAACGCCCATAAACCCTGACGAACACCAAACTTAGTGTCCTCCACGAATATGTGATTGGCTCCATGAAGTGAGCAATTGCCAAAAAAAGTGGCAAGGTCATCTACATCGTTAACATTATCCTCCTCATTAGTGCAATCATCCACCTGACTACATCTATCCAGGCATTCCTGTGACTCTCCATCACCATAATGTTTCTTTACCCGCTTGTAGTGGTCGTCAAAACTATCGCTACCATATCCCCTGCTAGGTTCGTCATCAGCAGAAAAGGAGATGGTGCACATAATTCGGAGCGGCATGGTGAAAGCAGTGAATCAATAAATCTGAAGCCAGAAGTCTATTCCTTTAAAAATCCCCAAAATACTGAAACAATGAAATGATTCAAGAAGAAAAGTATTCGTTATTTGGCTACTGATTCAAAAAATAACCAAAATAAAAATACTCAGCCAATAGGACATATATGGTCCTACACAAAGTCATAACATCTTCTGAATCAAAGAGAACAAGCAATCTTAGCACTCTGGTTTCTGCCATCCACACCCATTCAGAGATGAAGTGAGATGCCTTGCTTGGGTTTGTCCTTTTGTCTTGGGGGCAGATCCAACCCTTAGACAATTTCGAAAGAGTGAAGAAAAAAGAGAGGAAGAGGAGGACGGAGGAGGAGGCTAAAGAAGGTGAAGCCACGAGAAGTATAGGACACACAATACTCCCGCTGGGCCCAGCTACAGGTCACTGTGCTGGGGCAGAGTTTCACCATTTACAGGAAAAAAAGGAAGCGTTGATGCAATGGGAGAGAGAAAATGTAAGAGCTAAAGCACTGAATAGGCTGATAAATTTTTGCTGATGGCACTGTTTGGACTGAACTCACTCATCCTCTGAAAATAAAATGATCTCAGCACAGTTGTGTAATCAAATGGAAATAATACCTAGGTATTATAGATACAGTACAACTGCAGCTAAGAGTCAGTCATTAGAATATGCAGTGCAGAGATCAGTGGGATTGAAGTAAGATCTATTTTTGTGATGAGCTTTGAACCAAATCAAGATTTAAAAAATGAAAAAAAGAAAGGAACAAAGCCAATAATGTGTAAATGCTCCTTTAAGAACAATTAGAGCGAGGAGGTAGGCAGTTCATGTCTGATTCCAGCTCAAGAAATTAGCAAACACCAAGGAGAGAAGTCAAGGAATTTAATCAAGACTTCCATTTGCCCATTGTTATTTCAATCTAATGCCTCATTTTATCAACAGATCTTACTCAAATTACATACTCCCACATAGCTGCAAGCAGTTCTGTGGAAAGCAGATTAACTGAAAGCAAATATGTAGAAGTCGTGAAGAGAGAGAGAGAGCGAGAGAAAAAAAAACATCTCAAATGGAGGCTCCCGTTATTGAATATGGTGATAAATGCAGATTCCCAGAGGTGGTGTTGGTTGTGATATGAAAAGGAAGTGTATGAGACTGAGCCATCTGTATTGATCCACCTCCATTAGACAACTGAGATTATTTTCAGAAACATGTTGGTGCCAGAAAATGAAATGGTAGATGCATTTAGGGGGATGACAGCACACTTAACAATAAAAACCTACACCTAATGGTACCACAGGATCCTTCAAAGGAACAGCCACACGAAACCTCTAAAACCGACGGAAAACATATTAACTCAACAGATTCGTTGCGTAACGCGTTATCGTAATGTGCCAGTGTGATTTAATTGGAGAAAATGTTAATATCAAGTGACAGTGAGAATAAGGAACACGACTTAATGGCCTCTATGAAGACTGTCTATCACAAAAAAAAGAGAGAAAAAAACCAAACCCTGAAACTATTGATGATAAGAGAGCAAACCACAAAGAGTTGCAGCTTTATGCAGGAGGCTGCTTGACATAGCAGAGCCTGATGGGCTTTGGTTCGTGAATATTTATTAATGATTACTAGATAGCCTCCGGCATCAAGCCTGACCTAACAAGAAGGTCACGGAGCTCCCCCAGCTGAAGTCTCTGGGCATTCAGTGAAGTACTACTGCATGAATATTCACAAACACTAACGCCTCAGATTTGGCACAAAATGCTAAGTTGTGAAACTGCTGTGGAGAAAATTAAATTGTGCAACAGCAGTGCAGTGACCCCTTGGATAAAATAAGTTGAGTGAGTACATGCCTTGTGTGTCAAAATATTTTAATTACTCTGTCTACATCAGTGTATCCACACTGACAGAGTTACAATAAATCTGGTAACTATGCTTTCCTCAAAATGGATACATCTTGATTGTCTGGCTCCATTTTTCATCATTTGTTTCTCCTTTTATGTCTTTTTATTCCTCGTGTTTACGAAATCCACTAGAGGGCAACAGCAGCACATCTTATCCTGTAGACATTCCTCAGGGCTGAAGGTGTCATGACAAAGCATCAGAAAACTCGACTGGCAACATTTTAAGAGCAAGAAGATCCCAACTGTGAAGCCCAAAGTAATTTTTGTTTATCTTTTACATTTTTAAGATAGATGCCATTCCTTACTGGTTTCTTTCTGTTTGCGATTTTTTAACTAGAAGAGCTAAACTGTGATTAATAAAGGGAAAAGGAATGGAAAGCTGTAAAATTCAGTGAAAAAAGCTGCACATTTTTGTAAATACCAAAATACAGCAGTAAGCTTTTAAATCAGAAGCAAATTGCTTAAAGCTAAATTCCTCTTGATGAACGAACGTTCGTTCACCGGTTGGCCAATATGTGGGACCCAGTTCAAATCTGATTTTAGACCTTTGGGGCTTGTTATTTCACTGCTCTCTCTCGCCCCATTCCCTCTTGTCTCTTGTGTGTTATGTTTCTAAAAAGAAAATCTTAAAAAGATACCCCTCATTCTGGAAAGATTTTGTTTTCCTAACTTTAACTTTTCAGGGAAACCAACTCTATGTTTCCGCAAAACAAAACATAAACATTTCCATACGTTCTTGGTCAAAAGGTGGCAGTGTTGAGATGCGAGTGCTCGCTGTCACTGCTACAGTAAATACCCCTGGGGTGGGATTTCAACAAGGCCGTGCATTTCGCCATTGTCGGAGTGAGAAGAGCGCAGGGCAGATGAGAGGAGAGGTTTTAATGCTCCCTTTCAAGTTCCTCTCACCAGCTCCGCTTACAGCTAGGATCGACCTGGCGTTGCCATGGATACATCGTAGCCGTCAGCGACAGAGGATGCACAAAGCCCATTACTCTGAACACGCATAGTCACACATGTACACACATGGACTCACACATGCAGAGAAACAGACCTGCTTAAAAAAAACACCCCAAACAGAGAAAACATAAAGCAATGAAAATATCCCCACTTTCTCTTTCCTTTACACACACACACTCACACACTCGTTTGAAAAAATCAAAAAATGAATGCCAAACCCTTAGACTAAACCTAACCATAACCGAATTGTAACCCTGTCCATGTCTTCAAACTCATGGGGACGGGCGTTTTGTCCCCATAAGTGACTTTGGTCCCCACAAGTATAGTGGCATGCCAGTTTTCTGTCTTCAAAAAGATGTCTAAACATGTACACACACACACACACACACACACACACACACACACACACACACACACACACACACACACACACACACACACACACACACACACACATATATACACACAAACTGACACACTGAATGGATGTCTGATGAGTTCTGTTAATTTATGTAAACCTCATTAATCTGACTTGAGTCAGGATTTGAAGAGAGGAGGGGAAAGTCAAGATGAGAAAATAGAGATATCACAAAAAAGAGCTGACACACCAAAGCAACAGTATTACTTGCTCAGAGGCAGTGTTCAATCAATATCCCAGTATTCATATTCCTGCTTTATTGTCAGATTCAATGGATTCGGCATGCTGAGGAAAAAACAAAGGACGAGTAAACAAGAACCGAGCTGGTCCAATCCCAGAAGATGCTGGGGGCAGAATGACGGCGAGGCCAAAGGCAATGATGCTGTTCTCTAAAACACAATATTCTGTCTTCACCTTTCAGCTGGGGCCAGTGCTATCTGAAAGAGATAGTGTTATTCGAAGAAGCTCCTCTGCTCGGAGGAAACAATATGGAGAGAACAATGACCTATTTTTTTCTAAGGGAGCTGCTGTTGCCAAACAACACATTTCTCATTTATAAAAGTGCAGAGGTGGCTAAAAGTAACCGCGTGACCTGTCATACAGTACGATTCATAATAGGAAAATCAGCTCTGTAGACGAAGCTTGACTCACAATAGGAGACAATGCAGTTTAGTCATGTTTATAGATAATGGCTTTTATAAAAAGTCTCATGAGGCTAACACATGTCCTGCTATCACTACCTATGATGGAAAACTTCTTCCATTTCTTTATATTTTTCTTCCAAACTTTGTCCAGACTTTCTTGTATTTTTTTAAAGTTGTCTTGACCAACTGTTCTCATGGGTTTCTGAGGTCGTTCAGAGTTTTTCTTGACATTGTCCAGTTTTTGTAGTTGACTATTTTCAGAGGAATGTTTTTTTGTTTGTTTACTCACTAAACACTGACCTACGAATCATTAAAGTATTAAAAAAAAAGCATCTAACTCAAGAGGTGAACCAGTGCTGTATTGACGCATTTCAATTTTGTCTTTGATACTTTGTTACAAGCAGCCTGTCGCAAAAAACAAATTTGTTTCTTTTGTTCAGTGTATGAAAAATGCCAAAGATATGAAATGACAGTTTGACAGGCATAAAACAGTATTTTGTATCTACAAGGTTACTACGAAAAAGCTACTGAAGCTTGAATGCTTGGCATGTCTTAGCATGGTGTTACATCTCAGTAATAAAAAAGTTTGAGCAAACTGGACACATAGCAGTATATAAGAAATGGTAGACTTATTTGCAGTGGATGAACAGTATCTCAAAGTAATTTACTTGACACAGGACCTGAGCGATCATCCGGCCCTTTATCTAGCCCTTCAGCTTCTGTTCACCGAAGCTTCATCAGAAATGGTCTTAGTGGAAGGGTGTCGGTCAAAAGGCCATTCTTACCGATGGCAAACAGAGACAAAAGGCTGAGGTAAGACCTGGATTGAAAACCAGTGTAGACACATCTGATGGAACGTTGAATGCAAATTTGACATTTTTGGTTCAAGTTGTCATCGGTGTATATATAGAGGAGATCAGGAAAGAGGTAGAACAGTAAGTGTCTACAGCCATCTGTAAAACATACTGGGGCCCCTGTCATGGTTTGAGCCTGCATTCCACCCAGTGGTGTTGGAGAGCTTGTCAAAATTGATGAAATTATGAAGACAAAAAAGTGCCATCAGATTTTGTTTCACCATGTAATACCATCTGGTGGCAGCAGCTTCATGTTTCAGCATTAAAATGATCCCAAACGCACTGCTAATGCAGTAAAACCATACCTGGACAGAAAACCAGAGTGAACCACAATACCCATACTTCCACATTATCGAAGCAGTGTGGGATCATCTTAACAGAGAAGGAAACAAAAGGCAGGCAGCCTCCAAAGAAGAGCTCTGAATATCCTTCAAGAAACCTGGAAAATTATTCCTGAACAGTACTTAAAGAAATTACGAGAAAGCATAAAGTATTGAAGAATAAATGTGACCCTACCAAATGCCGTTGTACAATTATACAAAATGTGTTTTTTCATATATACCGTGTTTCCCATACATCAGGGCACCTATTTCCAATTTTCCAAACAAAATATAAAGAAATGAGAAAGGGCTCAAGAGCTGTACACAGTATTGTAAAATACAGATCACATTTTGGGAAATGTGTATGTTTGTGTGTCTGAAAGAGGGTGGACGCAGTTTACTCACTACCAAAATCTTCTACTTTCAAGGGATAGCCAATCAGAAGAGAGAGAGGAGCTAAAATGGCTTCTTTTAGCGAGCCGATTAAATGAGGGGATGAACCAAGACCTAGTAGAGGACAAATAAGGATTATTTTAACCTGTAAATCAGGCAAAGCCACACTAATTGAATTTAATGATAAAAACTAGAGAGGTGAAACCAAGCATGCCAGCTTCCCTATAAAATAATAATAATAAAAAAAAAACATATGGCAACAATAAACAAATATAGTGATCATGTGATTTGGCTACTACAGGTGAAATTTACTCAGCATAAATACACTGAAGGCACTGAGTGAGAAGATTAAAGCACCCTTTGTATGCAAAAATCAAAATAACACAATAATAACAATAATAATAATAATACATAACAAGCCACATCTTTTAAACCTGACATCATCTAAGAGCAGATTCGGGTAGACTGTAGATTCACTGGCGGCCTCACACTCACTGCTGCTGATTAATAAGCTTTTATGAGACGAAATGTGGGGAGCTGCTGCTGCTTTTACGTTTACTGTATGTTTGGTTTTTTTCCCCATTCTACATGCAGGGCCAATCTCCCCCTCACAAAATCGTCAGTGTATGAAAGTTGTTTTAGCATCAGGGAATTTTATTACACCTGCATAGCAGGTTGTTTTCTGATTCAGCACACCTCCACACCTTTCTATATGAAAACCATGAAAATCAGAGACTGTAGTCAGTGGACAAACTGGCTGTTACACAATTTACAGGTCACTGAATGTTTGCTTCGTAAAAAGGGTGTCTGTAGCTGTTAGCATCTCTCTACTTCAGTAATGCTCTTCTTATCATCCATGTTGATTCAGCAGCTCTGACCCAGTGTATTTGTCTGGCCTACAGAAACCTGTGGTATCACTGTCCCATCCTCCCACTCTCTTGTTCTCTTTTGTGACTCAAAGTTAGGAAACAAGACTACACAGTAACCTACAATGTTTGTGCTTCCAAAGTTTAGAGCAGGCGGAGCATTCTGCTGCCTACATTTGTGCTCACCCTGGGTATACAGCAACGATACGTATTGAAAGTGAACGCATTTGACTAACATGCAAAAGATCCCCAGTTTGAGACCATGAGAAGACACAAATCCGCTTTCTGATCCAACCCACTGTGCCACATCAAATATGAGGATCCATCCACGAATAAGGGAGCAGCTGAAAGAAGCTTACTGTTTTTTATTAGTACAAATTCACCTGCCAATACATATAGGAATCCATTTACATGAGCAAGTCTATTTGGCTCAATGAAGTGAAGAAGGTAAAAAAGTGTAACGTGAAAACCTTTGACGCACACACACTGGCTACAAGTCTGCAACAGCCATGATGAAGGTGGAACACAATTCAGTTGAAGTCAATGTATATAACTTGTAACAGCCCACAGCCGATCTCACTTTCGACACAGCATCAGTGCCAACTAAAGCCTTCAAAGAGAAGTCCCTTCTGGGGCTGAGTTTTACTTTCTGTTCCCCTTCACCCCTTTAACTGCAGCTCCTTGGACTACATTGTTGACAATGAAGCAATGCAGACAACAAAGGAAGGAAGCGGTTGCTGCTCAGTGGACAATCTGAAGAGGGATTTCACTGTGATGCAGACAGAAGTCAAAGACACTGGCAAATATTTGTTCATACGAGAGCGAGCTCCATGTGGCAGTGACTGCCCTGCATCTCAAGTGGTGTTGATATTTATGACATGCTTGAAATTCACACTAGGTAGTGGTGGGTATCTATTAATGATATGCAGCTGGCAGCAGCTATGCTGCCAAGTGCTTAAAGTGTGAAAAAAAGAAAGACTAGACTGAAACGGACACAGACAAAGCTAAATTGTTAAGGTCGAGCAATTAGCGCTGGATTGAAGCTGTATATGGATGCCAGATGGGATTTTAACAGGAGCAGACAGTTGGAATCAATAAAGACATCATATGTTTGCTTTTAAAATCAATGGAATTCATAGAAAAACCAGCCTGTTCAGATCAAAGTCAAGAGCAGGAGAGCCTCCTTTTCTCTCTGGCTTTGACTGACATATCAAACGTGAACACAGCTGGGTCAGAGGGCAATAATTGTGGCTCACTGATTGTCTGTCTCTCTCTTTTTTTGTGGCACCATTCCCTCTGAATGTGATTATCACTTTGGACTAACCCATTACCTCAGCGTTGAGGTCTCCTCTGTCTCCCATTTCTCCTTTTCACCCATTTTAAGTCAGCCTGCACTCGTTCTACCTCAGTTTGATTTATTCTGACTTTATCTCATTGCTCTCCTAGTTCTACCTTTCCCTGTCTGTGTCCGCATGTTACAAAGATGAGTACCAGAGGGTGAGCAGGCTGCCTTTTAACACAAGAGCCAAGAGGCATGCAGTTATCAAGCAGAATGGTTTAAATATGTCACTTGGTGGCATTTTCATAAAGCCAATTCATCAGGGCAGACCCAGAGTCCCACAGCTTTGGGATCTCAAGGCTAATATCAGTGATTACTCAGTCTGCATTCAAGACCGTACGCACCAGAAAATGCTCATCAGACTTGCTCGGTATGCATGCATTTATTTAGTCCACTCTAAAGCCTTTAAATAGCCAATCAGGCTTATTTTTGAGGTTATCCTGCATATATAGACACACACACACACACTCACACGCAGACGCACACACACGTGTGTATTTATATCCTCATGGGGACATCTCATTGACATAATGCTTTCCCTAGCTGCTTACCCTAACCTTAACCATCAAAAATGAATGGCTAACCCTGACCGTTACCCTAAACCTAATCATAACCTAATTGTAACCCTGACACTAAAACCATATTTTGAGTCTCAAAAATGGCTTCAAACTCGTCGGTCCCCACGAGAATAGTAAACTTCCAATTTTTGGTCCCCATGAAGATGTATATACCCGTCCACACACACACACACACACACACACACACACACACACACACACACACACACACACACACACACACACACACACACACACACACACACACACACACACAGTCTCTTTACTTTCCTTAGACTCGTGTGTGTTTTGCTTTAATTACCTCTTTAAATAAATCATGAATGCTCCAGTGACAGCATCATCTCCTAACAATGTTGAGCGATACTGTTAGGGGAATCATGTATGCTTGTTTAATGAAATGTTTCTTACTGTTTACTAGTCAGCATTGTGTATTCATCAATGGTTTGAGGTGAACACATATGCCAATATTTTTATTTTGTTCAGAGCTACAGGTTCTTTTATGAAAGCTTTATAGACTTTCAATGCCAGTGCTCTAAACTCTGGAGGCAATTACAGCCAAGTCTGAATGGACTCCTAATTGCAGAGACAATAAATTAGTCGAATGCATGCTAAATGCGTTCCCTTTTTTTTTCTTCTTTTTTTTTGTATTTCCCTGAGACCACCATGGTGGCAGCAAAGATATAATGAGATGCATTCTCTGAGCAGAGGTTTACACTTTTGGTAGAAAGGAATCTAATTTCCAACTGTGCTCCGGTTGCAGACTCAAGTAATGGTTATGCTGCTTTATAGCTGGCACAAGTTTTTCAATACACCTGAGGAGCACTTTAATTTAATCCGTCTCATCAGGATCAATAAATGTGTCTGAACTGTGACTCTTTGGGACACAGTTGCCCGTTAATAGGCTAGAATGATTTTAGAGTGACCATTCTCTACAACCTGCTCTCCTATACTGAAAATCAACTCTAATCAAGCTGGAGACCCACAGCACTGCCAGAATGTGCAAAAGCAAAGCTTTCACATGCATTAACAGAAACCTAAAAAGGTATAATAAAAATTCATTTTTTACTCACACAGCCCTTTTCATGCAGTATGTAGTGAAGTGCACATGGAGGGCTATGAGAAAAGAAAGATATGGAAGAGTGGGAGGAGAGGGCTTCCCAAAGCTGAGGGGAAGGCGGAGTTGCGGGAGAGGATAGGGGGTGCATGATCAAAGCCTATATTTTGAAATCACTTACTTCTCCATTAGTTTGATTAATGGGGCCAGCTTCACAGTCAGACAGAGGCAAGGGCCTTGAAAAATGATGCAATTACTGCTTTTTGAATAGAGGGCTGAAAAGGCCTGTTTGAAAGAAGGATCTGGAGGATATTCTACAGGGCATCCTGGACAGTAGACTTTCTCCTCTTCATCCATCTATCCTCCCACCGCACACCCTGAAGCCTCAAACTCTACCGTAACCCTACCCATCCAAGCGAGCCCTCATCAGACTTAGCTGCATGCTTCACTGGCCCTTCCTAAGCTGCAGGAGTATATTACAGTGTAAACTGTAATTAATATGTATCTACTATTTTTTTTAATGTTTTTTTCACATTCTGTTTAACACTTAGATGAAACCTCTAGTGCATTTCTGTAAAGTTCTTTAATTTTATGTTATCTTGCAACATGTACTGTATTTAAGTACATTTAAGCTATTATTCAAAAAAAACTGTGAGATGTTTTAATGAAACAATATGGCACTCATCTCCAACAGATTTAAAAGTTCACATTGGTTGGACACACAAAATAGGGATAGCTATTATATCTAAAGTATCTGCAGTTTTTTTTTTTGTATTATTATATGGGTGAATCTGTGTAAGAGTGGGGTGAGGGGTGATCTGCAAATTGTAATGGAGACTGTTTGGTGTACACGGCACATGGAGAAATAGTTTAAGGATTTCCCGTCTGCTCATGGGCAGACTTTTCAACTCAACATGACACGAGACAAATGTCACAATGAATATTGCTGAAATTCTTAAAACCCTATTGCCCAATTATAGCTGCTCTCATAAGATAGTTTTTGTGTGATGAACTCTGCAGGAGGCAAAGCAACAAATTGCTTTCTTAGTTGAACTTGAGCTCAATTGTTGAGCTCAAATCACTGCACTGCCCAGACCATGACAGTAGCAGAAAGAAGGGCTTTCGGGGCAGAATTCATAGTTGTCAAAATCTTTATAATCCACTGCATTTGGCAAGTCTTCTGAAAAGTAGAAAGGGCAGGAAAACCTTTACTTAAATGCCACCCAAACTGTGTAGTTTTGGATAGTAACTACTTTTCAGCAGCCTCACTGTAGCACTGTGATTAAATTTTCTGCTCCATGGGGGCTTTCTGATCCTGACAGTTATGAGACAACAAATGACTCTGCTTTCTGTCAAGTCTGGGAGACCTCTGAACTTTCTTCATCTGCTTGGGGTAAAATTACAACAACAGTCATGCCGCCCGTGTTTGAATGGAGCATCACAGAAAATCTTTCATGTTACGCCAGTTTGTGTGCCTGCCTGGCTGGATTTCTCTGTGTGGTCTTACATGCTGCTAAAATGCTCATTATGAGTTATTAAACATGAAAATAAAAAATAAATAAATAGGTAAAATGGAAGTACTGCTTCACTTCCTTGGGGGAATGAGTTTAGAAAGGCAAATATATGGAAGCAAAAGAATCATGTCGTAAATGTGCAACATGGTCCAAACTTTAATTTTACAGAAGACTTGCTGGCATGATAGTGTTAATTTTCCAGTTCTTTACTACACTTGAATTAAATACGCAACAACAGAGTGTTGGCATAACAAATAAAGCAACCATCTAGGCAGAGTATGAAATCAAAGTTCAAAATGTGTCCCTGTACTCCTTCAGAGATTAGCATTTACAGTGATTCTCTCCAGAGTGCTCTTTGTGTTTTTACGCCAAAATCAGTTAAGCATTTCACACAGCATTGCGTGCTCACGACGCAAAGTAAATCCGCTAATGCAATTGCAGCAGCACTCACAGCCTCCCACAGACTTGCGGGAAAGGCTCTTCTCAGAACAGGTTTGTGCAGCGAGATGCTGATGACCTGTTACAGAAATAATAGCTTCACTGAATGATATGGGGAATATGCATGATACCCATGATAACAGCGAGGTGTCAATCAAATAACATGTTGACGATAAACTAACTAAACAGCAAGCATGTCTTAATTACTTTTGCTATATCAAATTATTTGAGTAATTTGCAAAGAAAGTGAGTGATACATAAACAACATATTGAATATTGCATAAAACAACAGAATCTTGAAAAACACCATCTGCATATCTCCATGTACAGTACTTATGCATATATGAGCTTCAGTGTATGGACATATCTTGAATGTGGGTGTTAACACAGACCTGAAAATGAGACATCAAAGGAAAACATGAATATGCATGTGCACATGTTGTACACTGACTCATAGAGGTTTGAGTCAAAGGTAAATAGGAAAACAGGAAAAAGTAAGTCGCGAAACAGGTAAGAAATGGGGTAAAAGGATACCCGGACCAGCATTTATATTTATATTCTTTTCACTG
Source organism: Pelvicachromis taeniatus (assembly GCA_015108175.1). NCBI lineage: Eukaryota > Metazoa > Chordata > Actinopteri > Cichliformes > Cichlidae > Pelvicachromis > Pelvicachromis taeniatus. Next base: position 17,147 of record VURO01020358.1, read on the forward strand.
GGGCTGTACTTTAATTGAACATTTTCTCCAGAGCTTTTGAACTGTGATAGGCTGTGTGCTGGGTACCAATACAGTACTTGTTTTCCAAGTGGTTGGCTTTGCAATTACCCTTATAACTCGTACTGTATTTTGAGTCTGCCACTTGGGAATTGGGCAATAATCCTGAGCCCACAGCAACAATTTCACAGACACAGAACTTTCCGACAATATTGTAGGGTTTTGGTATAATTGCATCTCATATTATGCTGGAGGGAGATAAATATACAGAGTGATAAAGCTATTAACGCATACAGACAAAGTAACTGTCTGTATGCGTTTTCACTGTTCCAATTTAGCAACAATATGAGTTACATAAGCGTTCGACAAAAAAAAAAAAAATTAATAAAGGAACTGAAATAGCTTAAATGATTTTTCCACAGTGAAAACAATTATTAGAAGTATAAAAGTGCCCTTAACACATTCCGACCAGCTGGGTTTTGGACTCTCATCCTGCTGCTAACTGATTTACAATACAGGACTAAGACGAAAAAAAAGAGTCATATGCAGCTCTGGAGGTCACTAGATAAATGAGACTTCACTGAATGCCTTTTATGACATTAACTATTCTCCCTTTAGAAGTAATAAAAATTGTCTAAGAGGTTTACTGTTTCAATAATGCAAAACATAAATCACAATCTGAGACATAAATCAAATTTTATCACCCTCTGTCAGGACAAGAATGTGTTTTGGGTTCTGCTATGAAAATGCATAAACTGAAGAGGTGTGTATGATATACGCTACTGTGCACACGTACTCAGCCATCCCTCATACCTTTATATTTTACTTCCAAAGAGCGAGACTTTTTTAAAAGTGGTCTTTATGTTTTTTTGTTTTTTTGATAAGCCAATTAACACATTAGTTATGAACCAGTGTTGTGTCTATGCATATCATACAACTATGCAGCGTTTGTAGCAGCGAGGTGATTCCCCAAGAGCTATTAGCCAAAAACCTGGCGAGACTAAAAAAGGCAAATGAACAATATCTGAAAGTCATGTCCTTAAGAAATAAGTATAAGCTGTCACATGACATGGGAAATGTATCAGACTGAATGTATCAGCTGATACTGTTTGCCGAATTTTGCCGAAATGGTCTCAATTGCAGGGTAACTGTTAATGAGCCATTCTTAAGAAAGGCTAAGGTATGCTAAATTCAACACAAACTGGACTGAATAATAATAAAATAACAAATTGATGGAATTGTGAACACAGAAAAAATACTTCCAGATTTTGCTCCATTAACGAAGCAAATTGTGAATGAAAATGCTACAGAAGCCAAAGCGCTTCAAATTGATAGGCACAGTTGTTGTTTTCATCACATCCCTTATTATCATTAAAATCATTTTTTCCACTTTCATCATCAGTAACACAGTTCTCAAGTTATTTACCCTTTGAAGGCCCCACGTTTTAAAAAGTCCCCTGACGTTTATTAATGTGAAGAAATAAGCCATCACCTCAAATACACCACCATTTTAATTCTCCAGCATTACTTATGAAATGGCAAATTATTTATGAAAAGCTCTTTAGCTTCAGCAGATGATTCATACTTGCGCAACTAATAACTATCCATCAAGTAAAGAGCTTGCCAACTGCCTCTGATTTCGATTTTAATACCACAGTTTGGATATACAACCATTTCTCTTGATTATTCAGTCCCGTGAGATATATACATGAAGAGTTGGTTTTATTTAGATTTTATTTTCTGAGTAAACTACTTTCTTAGTATTGTGATGTAGGAGGTAACCTTTTGTACGCATGGGCAAACTCATCATGAATATTTCATCGTCACGGTTACTGAACGTTGCAGAGTTTCAAATAGGCTCTGGGGAGGTACCAATAAATGATCAAGGACGGAGAGGGAGCCATTCATTATTTACCTGTCAAATAGTGGCATTTATTCGTCTCGCAAAGCAATTAATGTTTTCTTTCTGCACACTACAGTTTCCCCATGCTTTATGATAAACACTCAACTTATTATGGAGGAAAAAAAAAAATCACACGGAGCTGCTTAATTTAGTCACAGACACTCAAACTGTTCGAGCCAGGGGCCAGGGAGCAGAGTTATTTTTTGGAGTATCAAAACACTACAAAACAAAGCTTACACTGAAACATAAATCTGCTACCAAAATTGTTTTCTATTACACTTGTCCTTTCATTATTTCCATGTTACTGATAATACTACAGGGAGGCTAAAAAGTGTCTAAATTTATACCATAACGTACCTCTCTGTGTGCCTAACAAAAAGATGACAAAACAAATAGAGTGAGAATATTATTAGTGAACAAAACAAGCTTGCAGGGAAGGTGAGGGGGAATAAACACACAAAGAGAAATGGCAACAAAGATAAAAGTATACAATGCAATAAGGGGGGGGGGGGGGGGGGGAGAAGGGGGGAGGGAGGGGGGAA
>VURO01020368.1:6338-16927 GCA_015108175.1 Pelvicachromis taeniatus
CCTCAGTAAGAGCGAATGCTATCCTGTTAATGACCTGGCTCTTCAAATCAAAACAGTGCTATACCTTTTAAAACAGCCAAAAACGGCTTTTGGCTTGGTCCGCATAGCCGGTAATAAGTCGGACTCGTACAGGGTGGGTGATGGGCTCCGCCAGGGCTGCCCTTTGTCACCGATTCTGTTATGGACAGAATTTCTAGGCGTAGCTAAGTGGCGGAAGGCTTTCACTTGGGTGGTCTCAGAATCTCATCTCTGCTTTTAGCAGATTATGTGGTTCTGTTGGCTTTAAAAAAGAGTTGTTGAATACTCAGGCCTTATCTTATCTTAATGACCTTATAGTGCCATATCACACCATTAGAGCACTTTGTTCTCTGACTGCAGGCTTACTTGTTGTTCCTAGAGTATTTAAAAGAAGAATGGGAGGCAGAGCCTTCTGTTTTTAGGCCCCACTTCTATGGAACCAGCTCCCAGTTTGGATTCAGGAGACAGACACTATCTCTACTTTTAAGATTAAGCTTCAAACTTTCCTTTTTACTAAATTTACTGAATCCTCTTTTAGTTGCACTGCAATAGGCCTAGGCTGCTGAGGGATTCATTTGATGCACTGAGTCTTTCTTCTTAAGTCACTTTTTTTTCACTTACTATGTGTTTATGCACCTCTCTGCATTCAATTATTAGTTATTAATTTCTAGCCCTCTTCCACAACATTTCTCTTTCCTGTCTTCCTCACCTTACTCCAACTGTTCACAGCAGATGGATTGTAATCTTGTAGGGTCTTTACCTTACAATATAAAGTGCCTTGTGGCAACTTTTGTTGTGATTTGGTGTTATATAAATAAAATTAAATTCAATGTCAAAAGGCGCCAACTGAGTTTTTCTATATGCGTCCCCTCGGCTCCTTCTGGTTTAGGTATTTTGGGCATGTCCAATTATATTGCGAAAGTGGAGGAGTAAGGAGGTAAGTGACAGAGAATGCAGCAGGTGACACTGGAGACTAGGTGGGAAAAATAGTGATTGGTAACTATATCAGTTATACCAAATATAATAAACAAGTGACAAATAACTAACCACTTCTGCTTAATCATCTCCAACACCCTGGAGGACACTCTCCAAGATTACACTGATCAGTGCTTCAATGAAGAAGGTCCAGAGCGCATCTTCCCTGGCCAAAAATGACATGCCGTCGTCTAAATGAAGTTGCCCAGCGGGCTCCCCAGCACAACCTTGCCAGCTGGCAAAGACTTTATCAACAGCCTGTAGTCAATCGATAAGCGATTGTCCAGCTTCGATTGAGTGCATCGTCTTGGAGCCAAAAGGCCAGAAGCCTGAAGACCACGTCCTATTGTGGCCAAATTCGCCCATTTCAAACAGAAGGAGCAGGTGAAGAGTCGCGGCAGGGAGCTGAAAGGAATGGACTTCAGCATGAATGACCAGTTCTCTAAAGAGATTCTGGAATGATGCAAGGTCCTGTTCCCAGTCCGATGCCTTCATTCAGAAGGGCTCCTGTGCCGTCATCGTCATGGCCTGACTCTACGAGGACCGACAGCTCTACGTCGTCCCCGGTACCTCTCTGGCTATATTAATGTCATTCCTAATAAGAATCTGCTAAAAAAAATTTTTTAAACATCTGTTTAACTAATTAATGTCAATATAGTGTGAGTAGGGTGTGAAGCAGACATGTGAAAGTGGCACAAAAGCATTATACAATACACATGCACTGAAAGAAATGCCACCACAATTCCCACCCTTATGATTGCTTCACAATCACTTTAATATCAGGCATTTCATTCCCTAACATTGTGTACATTCAAAAAGGTTTCGCAACGTGCATCATTCTTACAGTGTCAAGAAAACCTCATTCATTTTCTGGCAAAAATTAAATTTATGTATGCTGTATGCATTTTGTCCATTCCTAAGCTGTGAGTCTACACCAGCCATAGTTCACAGCACTGTGATTATAAATCACTCAGACTAATGTAAAATTTTCAGTTTCTTTCTTTATTGAATACATTCTGGCAAGGGATACCTACCTTGGCACCACCGCTGTGCAGGTGTAGCCAAAGTCAAGATATGCGTGATCATATTTTCTAGTCTTTGGCTTGGAAGGAAGTTGGTTTTGAAACATGCTTCATCTTCTGCTTTGTGTTTGTGTCCACTATGCGAACAGTGGCGTTTAAAACTCACGCCCCCCACTTTGGTTCGATCGCCCAGTCTGCATGCCAAGTATCCTTGGACAAGATACTAACCCCAAGTTGCTCTCCAATGCATGTGTGTGAATGTTAGCTAGGAAGCCCTGAAAGCATAGCAGAAAGTTCTTGTGTGAATGGGTGAATGTGGCGTGTTGTCTAAAGTGCTTTGAGTGCTCTGTGAGAGTAGAAAAGCGCTATATAAGAATTAGTCCATTTCCCGATAGCTTGATGCAGTAAATGACCTCCTAAACTGTAACTTACACTGAAGTCCAATGAGAAACTTCAGTCCAATAAGAAAACACTGCTCAAATTCAAAACAGGCAGCCCATGGGAAGCTGTTCCTCTCAGTCGCGCCCATCCAGCTCTCACTGTTGCTGAATATGATGATGCTATATGATGCCGAAAGCATCATGTAGTTGTACAGAACTTAAGTTTTCTGAAGGTTGTCTCTCAGGCAGTAGTAATTTCAGTCAGTAGTTTAAGTCCATCCAACCTACATAAAATAGAAATAAACAATGACAAACAAAATTCACAAGATTTACAGTAGTAACCCATCATGCTCTCTGGATTTTTATTATTTGAATATGTTAAAAGATAGAATGTCAGTGTAAAAAGCTTCAAATACACTAAAGCTAATAATGAATGTTATCAGTTTTTTCCCTTCTCACAGTCTGCTTCTACCATCTGCTGGTGTACTCTTTTTGTGCAACAAGCCTGAAGCATCAGAATGAATCAGCGGTGGTTCATCCTGTGGTTGGTTTGTTTTCAGTTTAATTATTTTCATTTTAATTCTACCTTATTATGCAATAGCCTGAAAATAAGTTATTACAAATCCATTGTGAGAAATATATTTATAGGAGTATAAAGAGAAAAATTCACAGTATTCTTAATAGATTTGAAAGTAAGAAATCATACATGACATAAATAGTATTGTGTACCTTTGTTATAATAATAATAATAATAATAATAATGTATACTTTATTGATCCCGTAGAAAATTTGTCTTCTGCAATTACGGATGAAGCAGGAGAGAGGAATACACTTTTAAATGTAAGCATATGAAAATTTGGTGGTACAAAAGTTTAATTGTTGTAGCGGTTGTGTTGTCGGGCTTGAACATTTGCTTATGGTTATTTTTTAATTTATATAATCTTTGTAAAAATTGCCTGTTAACTAGCTTGTGTGGTGGGTCCTGCAGTTTTTCGTGCATTGCTGCCAATTTAGATGTTTTCTAATTAACCTTTTGGTGATACAAAGCAACATTTCTGGCTCCATTTTAAAGATTTCGCGCTGTGGTGCTAGCGACCGGAAAAACGTGGAAGTAAGGGCGGACTTGAGAGAAGGCTAGAAGACTATCCAATTTCACAATCGCTCACTTCTGGCCTACAAAGGACCCGTCCTACGTGGAGCAGGAGGGTCGAGTCCTTTGAAGCATGCTACACCTGAATTTGGACACAGCTGATGATTAGAAACAGGTAAGTACACAGCTAAACTAAATCTAACTAATGACACATAGGAAGTAGAACTGAACATAATACATACAGGCAGAGGCTAACACAATAAAACAGGAAGCATATGGAAAATAAAAACAAGTACAAACTGAAAACACTGGGTCAATGACCCAGGAATCCTGACAAGTTTTGCATATGACAATGTTGTTTATTAAGACAAGCTAGCTTTAAACTTCAATTAACATCCAATATAAATTCTAAAACTGAATATATTAGACAATGCTCCCCTCCCCCCCAAAACCAGTTCAGCCCATAGCATCCAAACTGCTTTATTTTTTATTTTCAGCTGATACCTAGAAATGTGCCAGAGCACATTTTAAATTAATACCATGGGTACTTGTGTCTTCCAAACAGGTTGGTTGACTGCTACACTCTGGAAATGCCATGAAGGTGAGTGTAATTAACCCAATAAGTCATGAGAAATTAGGTTTACATTTTTGGTAAAAAATACATCAAAGTATTCATGACAGTGCAGATTTCATGTCATTTTGTGTACATTTAAGCACGTAAAAGTTTTATTATTTCTACCCCCCCCCCCAAAATAAAACAACAACAAAAAAACCCCAAACCAGAAACACTACAGACTATATTTATATGAAACGTGTATACCTGCTACATTTGATGTATTTTAACCATATATAGTACATATTACTGATGTAACAACTGAAGTGGCTTTGATTTTGCCAATTTCTCTATAATATATTTCTCTATATCCACAACTAATTGTAGGATCTTTACTTTGCAATATAAAATGCCATTAGGTGACTGTTGCTGTAATTTAAATAAAAATATATACATAGTATTGAACTGAACTGAAAATTGATTTATTTCACTTGCACGTCTCCTCTGAAGCATCAGGGCCTTTGTTTTCCCTTTTATTTACTTTCCCTTGTGTTTATCATGACTCATAGAGAATCCAGCATGTTTATCATCAATTACTGTTTATATAGACTTCTCTGTGTGTTTTGGCAGTATTGAATACTATGATTAATATCTTGATGTATGCTTTCTTGTTATAAGTCTGGTGAGAAATTGATGAAAACAGCAATTTAAAACTTGAAGAACTTTTACTTAATTTTATTTTTAAATATACTGCAAATACACATTCTTGACCTGCGTCTGTAAATCACAATACCATATTTCATATCCTTATTGGAAACATTACAGAGAAGAGTGGTGTATCTGCTTATTTATATCACTCATGTTGTGAAAAATATTAATCTAGTTACACATTTATGGTGTTGCTACATATATCTTCTAGGTATACAAGAAGCAACCTCCATACCATAAATCTATAAAGTCTTGAATTAACTTGGTTTAAGAGAAAGAAATGTTAGGATTTGAAAACAACTAAAAAATGACTAAAATGGCTAAGTCTGTAAAAAAAAAAAGGTCAATGAAATGTCCTATGATGTAATGGAAATATAACTGAGTGAGTGTGTGTGTGTGTGTGTGTGGCGGGGGCGGGGGGGTTGTTAGCTACATAGACTGTGCCTGACTCAATGACTTTGTCACAATTTATTATGTGCCATTTTTCTTCAAGCTGTGTCACGTTTACGGTATCTGCCACAGTGGTGACTGGGCAGCCTTAAAGAGTACTATCAGGAGAATAGTTTGCATATATTACAGGGTTAAGTGCAAACCAATCTGCTTTATCCAAACACAGAAATCCAAACAGAGCGCTGTGCCTTGGAGACTGATGAGTAACACACTCAACCGGGGCCCCAGCAAACCCTATACTCCCCTCTCTACCTTCCCATCACACATTGGGCTCACACTGATTGGCTCTGATTGGTTGTATAAAACACAGCTCTGACTTTTTGATTATATTACACATGGTCACGCATGGGTTGGTGCCCTGTGCTGCAGAGAGCAGATCCTCAGCAGTACAGTTGCCAGTACTCCAGATTACTGCAAGGACGAATAAGGGGGAAAAGAGCTCATGGCTGTGATTGTAATTACTTCAGAAAACATCTAACACTCACTGGGATAGCCTCTGATGTGGATGACACAACTGTATTATATGCATTCTTACTTATGGTTTGCAGTATTTGAGTCCCACAGCAGGTCGTGACCAGCCCTAAATCCCTTTGCAGGTTACCCTGGGTTCACTGATGTCACAAGTAGCAGATGACCTCCAAAACGGGCTTTCAGCAGGCCAGAGGGAAATTGTTTTGGCATTTTAAATGGAACACCTCCGTATTAAATTCACTGTGACCTCTCATGTGCCCCTCAATGGAGCTATGGAGCTGAGGGTTTGCGGTCAGGAGCACTGGCCCTGAGGGACTGAGGGAGCATAGAAGATATCGTCTAATCCGTGAAGCCTTCAGCCAAAGCTGATTTCCCACATAGGCCCATCAGCTTGAGTTACAGATTAAAAAGACAGGGTCCTTATTGTATCACTTGCCTTTTCACCTCTGAGCTCTGTGTATTCTCAGTTTTAGCATTGTTAATCCAACAAGAATTCCCAGGCATTTCACTTCAGAGCGCAGAGCAGAAATGTTTTTTGGGGTTTTTTTTATTCCCAGATGTAATTGCCAGGTGATGTGTTGTATCTAATTCACTGCATGATAAACATACATGCATACTCTTAGTTTGGAAGCTCTTGTGATTGAACATTCTCATTTTTTTTGATTGGTTTATATTGTGACCTGGCTATTATTATTATTCCAGGCCAGAGGATTGATTAGTCCAGGGATGGCATGTAGATACTTGCTTAGTAAAAAGAAAATAATGAGAACACACAGCATGCTTACAGCCTCCACACATCATTTTTTCTTCTCACATGCGTCATGTGTTCATGGTGCAGATGTAAACTTGTGGCTGTACATAGATAGTTGCAGAAGAGTAGTGACCAAAAACGTTTAAGTGCCTAACTTCACATGAAACTTTTCAAAAACACAAACTGTTACTGACGGTTACTGAGGGTTCGTCACCTAATGTGTCTAACTAACAATGGGAAAGTCGTTAATATGCAAAACTGATAGAAGGAACAAGATGGACATTTTGGTAAATGGACTGGTTCTTATATAGCACTTTTCTACTCTGAGCTCTCAAAGCACCTTATACAACTTTTTTCCTGTGCTTTTTCTATGTAAATGCTTTATATCTAAAATTCACACACATTCATACTCTGATGGATATATCAGAGAGCAACTTGGGGTTAGTATCTTGCCCAAGGATATTCAAGACTGGAGCAGTCGCTGATAAAACCACCGACCCTCCGATTAGTAGACGATCAGCTCTACCTCCTGAGCTACAGCCACCCCAGTCTTTCTCACGATAACGCTCATCATCTAGTGCTAAATGTTGCAGTGAACTTGGGGCTTGCAGTTCACAACATAAAAAGGTTGCATTCATACTAAACATATTCACATAAGTTATCTATCATGTGCAGCTTCCTGTCCAGTGCTGCAGACGGACAAGAAGGAGTTCTGTTGAAACAGTGTTGGGGGAGAAGTTGAAGCCCACCCAAAATACAGACACACACACACACACACACACACACACACACACACACACACACACACACACACACACACACACACACACACACACACACACACACACACACACACACACACACACACACACACACACACCCTTTTCACTGTTTGACATTTTGTTTTCTCATGGTCATTGTGGTGAGAGCTGTCACTAACAGAGAAACTGAGTGACCATGTTGATTAGATAAACCTTTGGGGCAAGGAGTGGAAATATGCTGTCAGCTCATTACCAAAATACATAAGCGCTCACTTCCAATTACTCACTTAGCAGCTGGAGATTAGACATGAGAACTGATGCCAACACCGCACTCTTTCTGGGGTCAGTGGAGAAGACTGCAGTCACAAATTATAACACTTTATCCCTCCATAATTTTTTAAACATATCCTGCTGCCCTTTTACTCCGCTCACCTGAAAATCAACATCAAATGTTTATACATGCATGTTAGCTACCATTTAAGTGAATTCATGAAACATCACAGCGGTGTTTGGATTAGTGTTGGATTTTTTAATTTTTTTTTTTTTACCCAGATCAAATCACACCCTTTTTTGGGACACGGTGTTTGATTGTCAAGTAGATCTGAAAATCTGGAATCAGATTGTCTTGAAACCTGTTAGATACTGAATGAGACGATCAATAAGCTTATCTGTATTCAGTTTTCCAGGATTTTCATCAACCAGTGATCAACGTTTCAGGCAGGAGCATACAGCTGTTTTAAGTTGAAAAGCTCAGAAAAATGAACTGCAAATTTAATGTTCGTTGTAAAACTCAGGACATATATAGTCAGAGGCTAGCAGATGAACATAAGATAACATTGTCATGGTTCTGGGTGTGACCCAGTGTTTTCTGTCCCAGTTACACTTCTTGATTATTTTTAATGAGTTTCTGTTTCTGTGCCCTCCCTCACGTTTGGTTACCCTCTGTCTCCCCGGTCAGTCATGTCTCTCTGTCTCAGCGTCAAGTTTGCATCTCTGTGTTATATTTCCTGTTTTACTTTGAAAGTCTGTCTCATGTCAGTGTTTCTAGTTTTGCTTCCCTTGTCTCATTATGTCTAATCAATCCCAGCTGTGTCTCCCTCCTGTTTCGCATTCCCTTATTACTCCTCTGTATATTTAAGCCCTGTGTTTGCCTTTGCCCTCTGTCGCGTCGCACTGCCTCATGTGTATATGTTTCTCTGCGTTTCTAGTGATTAGCGCATCATCTCTAGTTTCCTGTTGTTTGAGTTTTCGGTTCTCAGTGTTTTGTTTCTATTTACCCAGCAATAAAGCTGCCGCTTTGCAGATAGTGGAGAGTACAAAGTTAGGAGCAGCAAAAATTAAGAAGAAAAAATAGAATCAGATAAAATAGAATAACATACTGTACACAATATAATAAATTAATATACAAAACAGAGCAAAATACTATACAAGATAGCATAAAGTACTCTGTTGTATCAGAAAAATTGCACTTGGTAATATGGCACATCACAGAGACTGGATGAAGGCTATCATGGTGTATTGGATGAGTGTGTGTGTGGTCATCTGTAAAGTCTTGCTGTAGAGCAGGGGTGTCCAAACTTTTTTCACTGAGGGCCACATACATAAAAATATTGGAGGGGCTGGGCCATTTACTAGAAATTAGGTATATAGCCTTAACTTTAGTGTGTTAAAGTTAGAAAAATCAATTAAAAGTGGTCAAATATGTTATATTGTTGAAAATAATTAAAGACAAAACTGCCTTCATCACAGCTTTCTATAAATCTATCTTTATTCATTTATTCAGAAAAGGCTTTGGTAGCTCATTCTCAGAACCGCAGCCTCAGATTTCTCCTTAGAAGATTTACAGAACAGAGAAGAAGAAAAAAATAAAAACAGAAGAATCCCTTAATTGTCCCACAGGGGGAAATGACTTCTTTGCATTTGACCCACTCACTCAGTGAAGCAGCAGGCTGCCATCAAACCAGGCGCCCGGGGAGCAGTGTAGAAGACGATACCTTGCTCAGGGGTACCTGAGGGGAAGCGGTTCAGGGGATTTGAACCCCCGACCTTCCGATCATTAGGCGAGCACTCTACCTTCCGAGCTATCTCCTCCTCAATAAAGTGGAAAATGGGACATTTCAAGCTTGTTATAACGAGTGCGTATAATTTTAGTACAATATTCTGGTGAGTATCAGCTGCGCTGGGTATGTAAATCAGGCCATCCAGCTGCGGTGCTGATCCGACGCCACTCGTGCCAAAAATCCGGACAAATATCACTTGATCAAGGAGCAAATCTGCATCAGATGAGACCAGCTGACTTTGCATGTGCAGTGTGTGTGCTGTGCACAGTGGTGTGTACTCTGTGTGTTAACAAGAAAAACGCATATAAGAAAAGTGGTGCGCAAAAGCAGGGCAGTGACAGAATCGATGCGCATTATTGATATTAGCAGCATGTGTACCTGCACATGCATGCTTATTAACACACGGGTACTGTGGAATATATTTTTTACTCACCTGAAGTGGAAACGGCATTGCACTCAGTGGGAGCAGTGATGCTGCGCTCTGGACTGAAGGCTAGCAGGTCTGGAGTAAAACTTAGTGGTTGAGATGCGAAGGACATCATGGAGATGGCTGTCGGTCAGTTTGGTTCTCATTCAGCTTTTGTTCAGTGTTAACAGAGAAAATGTTTGCTCACATATGTATGTTGAGCCAAATAGACTGATCATTTTTTTTTCGCGTGGCGTCTCATCAGAGGAAACTTTTCCTTTTCCAAGCTCTGGTAGAACTTGGGGAGGGAAAGCTGCTGATGTTGATTCTTCAGACAACCATCACACTGGATTTCGATGATGCATAGGCCTGATGTTTGGTTTCATAATGACGTCGTACATTATACTCTTTCATAACTGCCACAGTTTCAGTGCAGATCAAACAGACACACTTCCCCTTGGATTCTTTAAAGAAATATTCACTCTTCCTCCGTGTCTGAAATGTTCTGCACTCACCTTCTACCTTTCGCTTCTTTGGTTCTGCCATGTTTAGTAACTTGGAATAAATTTCTTCTGTGATTGTCCTTTTTGGTGGAGCCTTGATCAACAGTAGCTCGCCCTGGTGTTAAAACTAAGAAGTGCAATACACTCAAGCAAAAGTTGAAGTGCGGACCATATTCTATTCTATTTATAACATTTCTTGCGGGCCAATTGAAAATGGACTGCGGCCCGCGGGCCATAGTTTGGACACCCCTGCTGTAGAGTCTGACAGCAGCTGGAAGGAAAGACCTGTGAAACCTCTCCGTCCCACATCGTGGGTGCTGCAGCCTGCCACTGAAGGAGCTGCTCAGTGCTGTCAGAGTCTCCTGCATGGGGGAGATGTTGTCCAACAGAGACGACAGCTTAGCCACCATTCTCCTGTCACTCACCACCTCCACTGGGTCC